>JBBPMF010000247.1:0-38793 GCA_038090175.1 Austroboletus eburneus | reverse complement strand
TTCCGTCCTCTGTTCTCTCCTCCGTCATTGAGCTCGTCAACGAGTTCTCTCGCTTGAGTCTTGACGACTCTCCTCTGACCTCTGGTCACTCCGTACCTCCGCTCCGCTCCCCTCGTAAATCAGGGACGATGGAACTGGACAAGGGCGCACCACATAAGGTGAAGCCGAAGTCCCTACCCCCTCTGACCAACTCCGGCGCTCCGGAGTTCGCTACCAAGTCTCCGACGGACCCGTACTTAACAGTAGAACACAAATGATCCTCCCACAATCTTCCACATGAACCCCTTGATTTTTCATGTCATCTTCTGGCTTCCAGGAAGGCAATGAAAATGCAAAAAGATAGTCTCTAATGCATTATTTACATAGAACTGATCTGCTTTACTTTGCTCCTTCAGCAGTTGATGGTATGTATGCTTTTATATAGCCACCTTCATTTCAGAGAGCTAGCCATTGAGATCCTTTCTTTGGCCTATGCAAATCCTGTTCAGAAAAGAATATCTCCTTGCATGATCCAGAAGACTTTGAATGTGGTCCTTGACCATGCATTACTCCATTCTCTGTTTCCAGCCCAGCATTACATGCCTCAAAGGTGGTATGCAATAGAGTCTAATCAATACTAGACATAATCCAGCATTTCATTGCATTCAACAAGAAGATTGATGTTGGCTCAAGCCCCTTGAATGCTATGTTATTCATCATCAACCATATTTGTGTGGTAAACTGGCAGAATAGACAGGCAACAACCAGATATAGGTTTTGCAGTTGTAAGGGCATAGTCCATTCTTGTAGCATCAGAAGAGGATTTGCCATGATCACCTTCTTCAGCTAGAGCCATGTAGGATTGGATCCAATAGGAAACTTGGCTGTCTGATCAAATCCATCTAGAATAGTAGGATACTGAGATGCCAGAGCTCTGTCATGTTGCACTCTTGCATTGAGACCCATGAGAGCAAGCACAGAAAAGTAATCACTCTTTTGAATGCTATCTAGATAGGTCTGATAGTCTAGTTCCAGATTCTGCAAGAAAAACAGTTTGGCCTTCTTTACAATATTGCAATAGTTCAGGGGAGCCAAAGATTCTCTGATATGATACTCATAGATGATGGAAGTCATCATAGTACATTGAAGCATGTGGTTAAAAATCCCTGTCAGGATGCCAAAGTTTGAAGGATTGAGATGTCTTAACTGAATCTAGATTCTTTGTATTTCTTCTATTCTTCTAAAAAGAAAGTTAAATCAGGCATCTGAGGAAAGCCATAGGACTGGATTTGACTCCATATATTGCTTTGCCTTGAAATAGATTCCATCAAATCCAACTGTAGCACCTAATGTATATTGACTCACCTGAGATATGACTTCTCTTAACAGAATCTGTTCTGCTTGACCACTGACCCTGTATTCATCTGAAACTCCATAGGTCTTCTTCTTTGTCCCTTGAAGGATCTTCATAGTCATAGTATATTCCTTTTGATAGGTGGTCATTATGTTGTACATATGCATCACTATCATCTCCAAATGTTGGCCTGTTGCTGTTTGGATGTACTGCCTCATAATATAGATTGTAGATGTTTTAGAAAGCAACATGAGTCTGAAGGCCACACTCCTGAGGTATTTCAGCCTGAAGTGCTCCATATTCATAGAGCATGGAGTGATGATGAACAGTGCCCACATTGAATCCTCCAGTAGCATAGGATTCCTCCAAGTTTTTTTAGTTTCCATAAGCCAATCACAGGAGTTCAAGATTTGGGAGTAAAAGTGATGCCAATATCCACACAGAGCTCTCCATTCTTTCTATTTAGCATATACTCTCAGTTCAAGCATGAGAGATTGTACTTTAGAGCCATTTCAGGAGACTCATATTGACCACCTTGGCCATCCTTGGTCAATAGCTTGATTTCCTTGCCCTCAACCCCCCAAAAAAAGGAGTCATACATTGAGTGGTCAGCTTTTTCTGAAATGAGACACTTCATAATGTACTGAACATTGAGGAATGCTTGATTGGACAGAGAAAAGGTCCTTTGATCTTGAAAAGATCCCCTATGCTTGTACCACCCCTCCTCCAAGGTTTGAGACATGTAGAACATCTAGCCATCTGTGACCATCTCCTCAAGAACAGGAAGAAAGATCTCCTCCCAGAATGGATCTAAAACACCTTTTGGTATCATGTTCATGTGCCTTCTAGTCTGAGGACAGCAGTAAATAATTCTTGGGAAAAATATATAAATCTTCAAGACATGACCAGTAGATGAGAAGAAACATCCAATAATAGCATGAGATATGACATTCAAAGGAAAATTTTTGGATAGCCATTCAGTGTGTTGTTCTAGGGAATTCTGATCACTTTCTGACTGAGAAATGAGAATGTCCACATAGACATGGTTGTGCTTTGGTATTCCAGGCTTGCTATCATAGATAGAAGTCAGATATACTCTGATGCTATTGCTACAGACCAGCTTTCTAGTAACCCATATGATTCTGTCTATGTCAATAGAGATGTTGATGTCCTCCATAGCAAAGTGAATCTTATCTTGCTCAAGATTCACTTGAATATACTTTGCTTCTTCTCCAGAGACAAAGAGATGATCACAGATAAACATACATATTGTGACCCCTTGGACATTGTTGATTGATCTCTGGAGAGTCTTCTGCATAGACCAGCATTTCTACTGCACTCATGACTATGATCTGCATGGTATTTTGCATGTGAATCAACTAGATACTGTAAAACCATAGTTTTTAGACTGGCTTACCTGATTATCATTTGGGTCTTTCTCTGTAGATGATTCTTCTACCTGTCCTATAGTCATGAAATGAACAGGTGGTTCCAGGTAGAATATTTGAAAAGAGCTTGTGAGGATTTGATAATCATGGTCTCACCACATGATCCAAGTAGGCACCTGGATTATATGTTCAAATGGATATGTCAATATTGAATAGACCTTAGGCTGCTGAAGCATCTTCAAGGTAGGGCCATCATCATAGTCATCATAGTGGTGGTCATGTGGGATAAATCAGCATTGCTGATATGCATTCAGATGAACAGAGCATAAAGTCCTAGAAAACCATTGCAAATTGCCCAATTGCCAGGGTTCTTTATCTTCTTGTGTGAGGTTGCTGATCTGGAAAGTTGGTGCTGATCTTTATCTATCTTAATTCTCTTTTCATTACTCTTTCTAGCCCTAAGCTGATCTTTGACAGCTTGAGCAAGGTGGTATAGAGCACCGAGTCACTCTAGATTTATAAATAGGTCTAAATCATTATTTTATGGTCACCCCCATCATTTTTAGGGTCATTTCTGTAAGTTCCAATATATTTGCATATCATTTGGGTGATATTCCCACACTCCAGCTGACTTTCCCACACCCCAAAGTACTCTGGCCCACATTTCTTGCACCTGTGCTGCTGCCCTGTACTTTGGCAGACCATTCTAATTATTAGATAGCTTCAGGTAAGATTTCCCCACTTGCACCAATGATTTCTGCTCTCTGGCCAATGTTTTCTCGGCACTGAAGCAGTGTTCCCATGCCTCAGAGCAGTTTCTTGCACCTCAGACTTTGTTTTTCAGCACTTTTTCCTTATCATGGATACTTTTGTTATCTTTTTTAGTGCTTCAGCTCATTTACCAGTCTCAGGAAATGCCCAGGACTATAAAAGAATATATCTAGCACTGTTTAGGGAACTTTTTCACCTCCCAAATATCAGATTTCACTATTCCACACCTTCTTTCCTACTTTTCAATGTTCTCAACTGCTTTTTCTATCTTTTCAACTGACTGACTGACTGCACAACTGCCCAAAACCACTCAGAACACCTTGTACATCTTCAGACCTCCCAGAAAACCACCTTTTCACTCAGCCCTTTGATACAGATCCACTAGGAACCTCTTGGGATGAATTCCAAACCTTGCATTCACCTATCTATCAGCCAGGACTTGGTCTATTCAGTGGTTTGCTCAGCATAGGGTTGCCCCTTTGAGAATGGCATGACTCTTAATCAAAGAGAACAAGGTTATTTGATTCTGTTGAACAGTTTGATCTTCTTCATTCTTCTAATCACCCATCTTCTCTTTATTATCCTCCTCATTCTCTACATCATTCTCCATAATCTGTGATGTCTGCCATTTTGCTGCTTCTCAACTGACATGGATTTGACAATCCTGGCAGGAGTTGCTAGCAATGTATAGAGAGCACAGAAGTTGAGTATCTCTTTCATGATCACTGCCAGACTGAAATTGCTCGATAGTTTGATCATCAAGGTCAAAATCATTCCAGTGAAGGGGTGTGTCATATCCCTAATCCTAGCCAACTCCAGCCCTTCAATTCTCAACTCCTTTCCTCCGCTTTTCTGTTTCTCCAGTACTCCAGTACTCCACTTTTTGTACATTCTAGTTATGTTATGCTTTGTTCCCCTTATGTACTAGTCTCACCTTTTAGATTTTCCTGATCCTGTGTTTACATAGCTCTAGTCATGTTTTCTTTCCAGCTCCATTTCCCTGGCTCTAGTTATTTACATTTCCCATCATTGCCTTTGTACATTGCCTCCGATCTCTGTATATATAGTTCTCTAATGTTGCTTGTACTTTAGCTAGTTATCAATCAAGACAACCCAAACTCTTCTTTTGCTCCTTACTCTCTGATTCTCTGAAATCTGGGACCACCAACAATCCAACAAGGGCACAGCGCTCCACTCTGAGTCACTGAAGCCAAAGTCCCACCAGTCCCCCTTTTACCAAGACAACTCCAGAATTTCTTGGACCTCCTTTGGAGTTTGCCCATCAAGTCTGACCTGGTCTTAATAGGGTAAAGATGCCCTGAAGTGCATATAGTTTTGAAAGCTGGTCATGCATTGCCCTTAGTATGTTTAGATGTAGTATATGACCACATGAAATCAGAGGAGGAGCAGAGAGTGATGATTTGGAGATGATGGACCATGTCTCATTGAAGCCATTCTGGATAAACATCTTGATTACTGCACAGGTATTTGGTCCACAGTTATAGCAATTTTGATGCCAGTCTCTAGTGATTACAAAGACCAGATCAGGATCTTCAGCATCTCAATTATAAAGGTCAGCAATGATTTGCCAACATTTAGATTTTCTCCATGCAGTCCAATCTTGTCATATCTCAAATTCTCACTAAGTCCCCTCCGCTCCTCCATGTACATCATCTCTGCTCTTCTGCTCCATATGTCCTCTGCTACTCCGTGTCCACTTTACTTCATGTGCTCATGTATGTTATGTTATGTTTCCCTTTGTTCTCTTCATAGTTAGTCTCCATTCCATCATTGCTGTGCAACTGACTGGCATAGCAGCAGTACTTAGTTTCCTCCATTGCTCTGACCCTGACTTTACTACATTTGAACTTTGACCTCCATATATAAACTTGCTATATTATGTCTTAGCTCCTCAGTTCGAATATCAACTTAGTTCCATCCTCTGTCTCTTCTCTGTCATTGAGCTTGTCAATGAGTTTCTTGCTTGAGTCTTGATGACTCTCCTCTGACCTCTGGTCACTCTGTACCTCCGCTCCACTCCCCTCGTAAATTAGGGACAACAGAACTGGACAAGAGCACATCACATAAGGTAAAGCCAAAGTCCCTACCCCCTCTGACCAACTCTGGCACTCCGGAGTTCACTGCCCAGACTCCAACAGATCCGTACTTAACAGTATATTTGAACTCACACTTGTCCGAGTTCCCATCCCTTCCCTTCAACAATCGACAATCACCCATGGCCACACATACCATGCGGATGCAATCCCGATCATGAATGCACCAGACCTCTGACAATGAGCATGCTTCAGCTGCTCCCCCACTATACCATCCATTATCATTCTTTGCCAGTTCACATCATGGACCAGCTGTCATCGATGAGTTCCATAGTTTCTTCACCCATCGGACTTTCACTTCTGCATCGCAGGCACCATGCCAACTGAGGTCTCCAACCCCAGGTGCTCGCATCAAAGAAGTCATTGACAAAGGCAACAAAACAAACAGCTCCCACACTGAACAGCCTTTACCTGGCAGGTTCAACACACCATGGTGTCATTCTCCTCCTCCTCCACATGACAATGAATCTTCAGATCACAATTCTGACAGGTTTAATCCAGATGAACTTAACCTGCCAGATAATAATGATGATGACTATCCCGCTGGTGGTCCCCCAGGACCCGGTGATGACCCTGACCCTGGCAATGGGCACAATAGTGATGAAGATGAAGACAAAAATGTTCCAGTCCCACAGGATGCACTCACCAATTTGGCTGATGCCATCTGTGGACTATTGCATGCTAATCGCTGTCCCGCCGAGTCTGGAAGCCAGTGGATCAAGGTTCGCAAGCCTGACCAGTTCGACGGCACAGAGCTTTGGAAACTCCATACATTCCTGGTTCAGTGCAAGCTGAACTTTCAAGACTGGCCTAGGGCCTTTAGGATGGACTGCATCAAAGTCACATTTGCACAGTCTTATCTCAAGGGCATGGCCCTAGAATGGTTTGAATCAGACCTCCTCAACACAGAGGACCCTCAACTCCGTCCTCGCTGGATGGATCATTACAGGGATTTCGTGCTTGAGTTGTAGACCAATTTTGGTCCTCATGACCCCGTTGGAGATGCCGAGCATCAGCTCAACAACCTCTCAATGAAAGACATGCAGTGTATCAACAAGTACGTTGTGGAGTTCAATAGAATCACTTTGCAAGTCCACAGCTACAGAGAAGATGCTTTCTGTCATCATTTCTATAATGGCCTCCTGAACAGAATCAAGGATGAAATCTCCCATGTCGGCAAGCCCACAATGCTCGCTCCATTCCATCATCTTGTGCAATCAATTGACATGCATTACTGGAAGTGTAAGTCCAAGATTAATCATCAGCAGAAGCCATCCAGTAACAAATTCTCCAATGTCAAATCTGATAACAAGTCTGACAACAAATCCAGTGGCTTAAAGAGCAACAGCTCCAAGGGCAAGTCCACCACCACTTCCCCCACTCCTGGTACCTCTGGTGCCTCCAACTCTCCTTCTAAGCCCAACCTCTCTTTGAAGCTTGGCAAAGATGGCAAGCTGACTGCTGCCAAATGCAAACACCACTCCAACAATAAACTCTGCATGTTCTGTGGTCAAGGTGGCCACGTAGCTAAGGATTGCCCATAGTCAACTTCAAAGGCATCCAAAGTGTGCACTGCCAAGACAACTCTGGAAGCTAAACTGAAAGCCTCTTCTGAGGCGAAAAAATAGAGCATGACCTCCGTGGCTCTGCACAGCTGGATGGTCACATTGACTCCAAATGTGCAACCAAGGAGCTCCGTCTCAATGTGTCCACTTTCTCAGATCCCCGATCCCTTATGCTCTCCGTCTCTCATGTATCATATGATCTCCGTCCTTTCCCTATGTTAGTAGACTCTGGCTCCTCTGACTGTTTTATAGATACGACTTTTGTGAATAAGAACAATCTTTTCACCTACACTGTCCCTCTGCTTATGCTCTGACTCTTTGACAGCACATCAAATTTCACCATCATTCAAGCTATTGACTGAAACAACTCCTAATGCCCTGCACTAGTGAGGTGTGTAATGGTCCTTTGACCCTTGGTATAAAGGATATGATCCCTTTGGATCCTTATGAGCAATGATAGGAGGAAATCTCCAAGACTTCAAAGCTGGGGACTCCAGCCTCGAAGCCCGGGGTTTATATACTATTCTACTGTTTGTACATGTTTGTGTAAATACCATAAAGAGACATCATACCATGATAAGGAGAAAATACATGATTGGATGATAAGAATGCATGAGTCATAAAGAAGCGTGTCCATGAGAGAAAGAAGTAAAGAAGCATGCCTTGTGTGATGGGCATGAGGTGTGATGTCATTGTGATGTCATAGATAAAAGATAAGGGTCTAGCCCTTACGCATGTGACAAGTCACATGACTTGTGGTCTAGACTGCTGATGTAAGCAGTCACATGATAAGTTATGCTGGAAAACATCTAAGTCCTAGTGGCCTTGTGCCGATAGGGGTTTTCCTTATATAGGAGGTCAGGAGTTCGACTCCTGCCATGGGCAAGTTTTAAATAGTGAAAAGAGCATTCATAACATTGACCTCTCTGTCCTCTTCAAAACCAGTGACATCACCCCAACGACATTCTACATCACTCTGCTGGATGGCTCCTGCACTTTGATCCTTGGACACAACTGGCTTACCCACTACAATCTGTTGATTGACTGGGTCACAAGCAGTATCTCTTTCCATTCTATTCCACAGCCCAGTCCCACACTCCTGAGCTTGCCCCTGACTTCTAAGGCATCTCCACCTCCAGTTGTCCCCTCTCCAGATCCGCCATGTTTTTCCAACCACAAGGCTCTGCCCATCGCTCTCATCAATGCTCCTGCATTTGCACTGGCCTGTTGCCTACAAGGTTCCATGCAGTTCAGCATGCACATTCAACAAAAGAAGGTGATCTCTGCACCACAGCTACTGAACCTCCCAAACAGATTATCTCTGGTGTTCCATCAGAATATCATGAGTTCTCCAACATGTTTAGCAAACAACAGGCAGATACTCTGCCTCCACACCATGAACAAGATCTCAAGATCGATCTTGAAGAAGGTACCTCTCCTCTGCTCGACACCACCTATTCTCTCTACCCTTCTGAACTTTAGTCCCTCCATGCCTTCCTAGACAAGCATCTCTCCATAGGATTTATTCAACCCACTTCCTCTGCACATGCTGCTCCGGTCCCCTTTGTCTGCAAGAAAGATGGTTCTCTCTGTCTCTGTGTCAACTTTTGAGGACTCAACAAGATCACCAAGAAAGACCACTACCCACTTCCCCACATCTCCAACCTCCTCGATGCCCCAAGCTGCACCAAGGTATATTCCAAAATTGACCTCTGGCATGTGTACCACCTGATCTGCATAGCTGAGGGTGATGAATGGAAGACTGCCTTCCACATGTGATATGGTTCCTACAAATGGCTTGTCATGCCATTCGGTCTTATGAATGCTTCAGCAGCATTCCAGTGGTTTATTAACACAGTCTTTGCTGATCTTTTGAACATTAGCATTATTGTATACCTCGACGACATTCTCATCTTCTCTGAAGACATGGCCTCTCATAAGGAGCATGTCAAGGAAGTTCTCCACCATCTCTGCAAACATGGACTTTATGCAAAACCTGAGAAGTGCAAGTTCCATATGGACTCCATGGAATACTTAGATTATTGAATGTCTCCATCTGGCCTCATCATGTCCCCAGATAAGGTGCAGTCGATCCTTGACTGGCCTGAACCTTGGAAGGTCAAGGATGTCCAATCCTCTCTTGGATTTGCTAATTTCTATAGACAGTTTATCCACAATTACTCCAAAATTGTCGTTCCACTTACCCACCTCACCTGCAAGAGTGTCCCTTGGCAATTCATGGATGCCTGCCACTCCACTTTCCAGGCACTGAAAGCCACTTTCACTTCCGCTCCTATTCTTATGCATTGGGCTCCTGATGCTTCAATTATTGTAGAAACTGACACCTTCAACTATGCTATCATGGGCATTCTTTCCATGAAGTACCCCAATGTGGAAGTTTGTCCCATTGCCTACTACTTTCAGATGTTGACCTCCCCAGAGCTCAACTACGACACCCATGACAAGAAGTTGTTAGCTATTCATGAAGTGTTCTGCACCTGGTGGCATTACCTTGAAGGCTCTGCAACTCCGGTTGATGTGGTCACTGACCATAAAAACCTTGAGTACTTCACCACCATTAAACTCCTGACTCACCAGCAAGCCCACTGGTTGGAGTTCCTCTCCCAATTCAACATGATCATCCATTTCTGCCCTGGCTGACTTGGTGCTAAACCCGATGCCCTCACTCGATGCTGGGACGTCTATCCCAAAGAGGGGGATAAGGACTACACTCAAGTCAATCCCCACAATTTCCACCCCATTTTCACCCAAGAGCAACTCACTGCATCCCTACAAGCTATGTACCTTGCATTCCCTGTCCTCTGTGCAAGTACACTCTTCAACCTCAAGAAACTCCACAGTGATATTCTCTCCACCCTCCCATCTGATCCTCTTGCTGTGCTCCACATGACTGGATCTCCTGACCCTTTCTCTGACCCCGTATCTGACACTCCCTCCACTTCCCACTGAACTGTAGACACAGATGGTTACCTCTGTCTTGATGGTTGCATGTATGTGCCTGACATCAATGATCTCCATCTCTGCATTCTCCGTTTCAAGCATGATCATCTCCTCTCTGGTCATTTTGGTCAAAACCGCACTCTGGAACTAATCCGCCGCAAATACACCTGGCCAGGCATCCATACCTTTGTCAAAGAGTATGTATCCTCTTGTACTGCCTGCATTCACATGAAAGTTCCAAGGCACAAGCTCTATGGGCTTCTTAAACAGCTTTCAATCCCAGAGAAGCCATGGAATTCCATATCTATGGATTTCATTGAGCAACTCCCAGGCTCCTCCAGTTATACTGCCATCCTCATCATCGTGGACCACCTATCCAAGCAATGCATCTTCATTCCAATGGACAACAAGATGACTTCCCTGGAGTTGGCCAAGCTATTCCTACTCCATGTGTTCTTGAAGCATGGAGTACCATCCCACATCACCTCCAATCAAGGTTCTGAGTTTGTATCTCATTTCTTCTGTTCTCTTGGCAAGGTGCTCGATATCTGTCTTCACTTTTCCTCTGGGTATTACCTCATGGGTGACAGACAGACTGAGCAGATGAACCAGATGCTGGAACAGTACCTCCACATTTATTGCAACTATCAGCAGGATAACTGGGCTGAACTCCTGCCCCTCACAGAGTTCACCTACAACAATGCTCTGAACACAACTACTGGTGTCTCTCCATTTTTCGCTAACAAGGGTTATCACCCCAACATCTCCATCCACCCTGAACACAATCTCACCTCTGCCCATGCTAGAGAATACTCAGTTGACCTCAACTCCCTCCATGAATTTCTCTGTGAAGAAATAGCCACAGCACAAAAGCAATACCAAGGACCCACTGATGTGAAGCAATTTCCAGCCCCTGACTTTAAAGTCGGAGATCTGGTCTTTGTCAAAGCAAAGTATTTCAATTCAACTCATTCGTCTAAAAAGCTCTCCGAGAAGAATTTAGGTCCATATCCAATCATTGTGCAAACTGGCTCCATCTTCTTCACACTCCACCTCTCCAACTCTATGAAGTCCATTCACCCTGTTTTCTATGTCTCACAACTTGAACCTTCAGTCTTCAATACAATCCCCAATCATGTTCAACCTCCACCTCCTCCAGTTGAGGTTGATGGCAAACTCAAGTACAAGATCTCCAAGATCCTCAACTCCAAGATAGACTGTCAGTGAAAGAACTGCAAGATACTCTACCTAGTCCATTGGTCCGGCTATGAAGGTACCAATGAAGAAACATCCTGGTTACTCATGATGGAATTAGATCACACCTCAGAACTTGTTGCAGAGTTCTATCTCTGGTATCCAGATAAGCCTGGTCCCCATATACCTTGATTTCATTTTCCTCTGCTTACTTAGATTTCTCCTGTCTCAGTTCCCTCCATTTAGTTAGTTCCGACAATATCTCCATACAAAACCTCTGCTATATTTCCTTTTTCTGTTTCACTCTGTCTCATTTTCATTGATCATATCACATTAGAAAAAGAAAAGAAAACATTATACAAACAAAAAGAAAACTACAATTACAAAGTCCTTAGGGCCTTACTGCCCACCCATCTCCATGTCCTCTCCTTCAGCATCTGCCTCATCTCCAGCACCACTCTTCTCCGCCTCAGTCCCTCTATCCTCCATCTGGACCTTCACCTCTTCCTCTGACTCCTTCAACTCCATTACCTTCACCTGTGTCCCCTCTGATACCTTCCTCTCATATCCCAGGTTGCACACAGCCTGCATGATGTTCTGCAGCTGCATGTGCTGGTTTTCCTGGTTGCTCTGGTGATGCACCGCTTCTTCCTCCTGCTTCCTCATGTCTCAGCGCTGGACCTGGACCAGGTCCTGGACAGCCTTGGTGACTTCCATGATTGTGCTGGCAAGTTCTGTCCATGGCCTGTCCGTGAGCCACTCATCCTCTGTCTCCATCCTTGCCTTCTTCTTCAACCCCATCACCTCCAGGCCTGCCTTCCGCTTCCTCAGCACCAGCTTCTCCATGACTTCAACTTCATCATTTTTGTTTGTCGGCTGCTCACATCGCTGCTTGATGCTGACACATGCCGCATATGATGACACCTTGCTTCCCAGCACCAGCATGCACTCAATGTTGAGGTGGTGGCACCAGTAGCATGCATCTGGTGCATGGTCGATCCATGGCTCAGCCACCTTCTCCTTCCCCTTGCCCTTTTGGCAGGGCTTGGGCAGCCCAACTGGCAGTGTCTGCTCATCCTGTTGGGTTGTTAGCTAAGTCCATTCTCCATGGAGACATACTCACCCCTGCGTCCATGTCTGTTGCCTCTGATGCCTTCTCCTTTGTGCGCTGCTCCACTGCAACCTTCTCCATGCGATGCCTCATGGCCTTTTCTTCTTTGCATTTGCGATGCTCAGCCTCTTCCTCCTCACACTGCACCTGCTCTTCCTCCTCCTGACACTTATGCACCTCTTCCTTGCACTTTTGCACCTCCTCTTCCACCCGTTGGCACTCTTCTTCCTTCCACACCTTCATGCATCATCACTGTTCTGCAGCCTTCACCTTGAACACTTTGTCATCATCATCATCATCCTCCACAAGACACACATTGGCCCACATGCAGATGTCAGTGATGTTGGTGGGTGTAGAAGACATGGGGAAGAAAGTTAGAGAGTCAAAGTGTGCAACCCCCACCTTATATGGCCCCTGTTGGCAATTTCCGACTCCGCTCCACAATTGCTTAGACAATGCTTTGCTGTCCACTCTGCATGCACCCTCATGTCACTTATCCACCCCATCACATTTTCACTTATCACACAGATGCACCTAGCCATCGCTTTGGCATTCAGGGGTTCAGGCCTAAGAGGGGGATACTATCATATCCCAAATTCTCGCTAAGTCCCCTCCGCTCCTCCATGTACATCATCTCTGCTCTTCTGCTCCATATGTCCTCTGCTACTCCGTGTCCACTTTACTTCTTGTGCCCATGTACGTTATGTTATGTTTCCCTTTGTTCTCTTCATAGTTAGTCTCCATTCCATCACTGCAGTGCTCAGGGTAAGGCACACAGCTCCAGCTGTGTAACTGACCAGCACAGCAGCAGTACTTAGTTTCCTCCATTACTCTGACCCTGACTTTACTATATTCGGACTTTGACCTTCATATATAAACCCGCTGTAATATGTCTTAGTTCTTCAGTTTGAATATCAACTTAGTTCTGTCCTCTGTTTCTCCTCTGTCATTGAGCTCATTAATAAGTTCCCTCGCTTGAGTTTTGATGACTCTCCTCTGACCTCTGATCACTCCGTACCTCTGCTCCGCTCCCTTTGTAAGTTAGGGACAATGGAACTGGACAAGAGCACACTACATAAGGTAAAGCCAAAGTCCCTACCCCCTCCAACCAACTCCAGCGCTCCGGAGTTTGCTGCCCAAACTCCAATGGATCCATATTTAACAAGTCTGGATCATATTCTGAATTGCCTATCCCAACCTTTTGTCCAAAGACATAGGCTGTTTGGGTGTCATAGTGAAACAAAACCACAAAGTAATGGGCAGTTGCTGAATCATGGATGATGAAGGCTACAGAAACCATGAGACAAGGCTCAGAGGTTGATATATAATATATATATCTGTAAATATTGAGCTTCATAGTGTCCATTATAAGATCTGGCTGATGCTGGCCAAGCATCAGAAATCAACAGTAAGCATTGGAATTAGCATGTCAATAGGAAGCCAAGAAGAAGTCACAGAGAATGCTGTCCAGCCATTCTCTATTTCTGAGAGTGTATAGCTCCATGTATGCTGAATACCATAATATTCCAGATGACATGACCATTTCTAACATCATATTCAGTATTGAAAATTAAACTCTTCCTATGAGAAGGATGTGTGAATACCCATATCATTAATGTTATTCTGACTCATTGGAGCTGGTGGCCCAAAAAGGTGCATTGATGGAGATCTTTGATGTTGCTCTCATGGATATAAAGTATGTAAATGATCATCATTTTCTCCTATGGATTCTCTACCAGAATCTGATGCATTTTCCTTTGTAATCTTTATCTGATCCTGTAAAGGAGTCCTGTTGAATTTCACAGCTGTATTAACTAGATCCTTCTGTATAACATCAATATTCCTGCATGCCTTCTGTTATGCTTGACATGGTCAAATGTAGGCCTGCAGAGGTTCAAGGGCTTACTGTCGCTATACAGCAGACAGGACAAGGGGGCCTGACTAGGGGGTTCCTTGACAGGGAGGTTAAGGCCAGCATAGAACTAACATTGGGTCAAAGGGGGATCTGCTCAAGGGTCTTCCTTGGCAGAGGTTCTGGGGACCGTTGAGGACCAAGGGATCAATGGGTCTAAAGATGTCACAGGGCTAGTGACAGATTGAGGGTCTAAGGGCATCACAGAACTAGCAACAGATCAAGGGTATGAAAGGAGTGTTCACTCAATAGTAGGACAAGGACTAGGGGACCCAAGAGCAACTCCAAGATACTAGGTAAATTGCAGGAGGTCTAAGATGGGAAATACACCTGAGTATCAAGAGTTTATATATGTGAGCCAAATGGTTAAGGGTAGGTAAAGGAAGAAAATGAGTTAGCAATAGAAAGTGATGGAATCACGAAGAAGCTAAGTCACTATGGAGTGGATGTGATGGTATCAGATAAGTATTGGTGATACAACTGCAGATGAGTCACACTAAATAAGTAAGCAATAATGGAAAAGCAATGGTAAAAGAAAAGGACCCAAGCGGGGCTTGAATAGTGAGAGTCAAGGTCCTTTGGCATACACGATGAGTAATTGTAAGGAAAAGAAAAGAGGGGCCCAATGAATCATAACACCTTCCATGCATGCCTGCACTTTGGAGGTCTTCCCCTTTTTCATTTCATGGCTATATATCATTAGTAGTAAATGATATAATCTTCCTTGAATAATATAAAATACATACCATGCAATTCTGATATAGGTGCTATGGATGAAATTAATATATATTCTGTGTAACAAATTAAATGTGGTTATATATCTATTGGCATATCTTGAACACTATTAAACTTGACCATTTTACATGGTCTTCCTCTTGTTTGTTTTGAAACTGGTAGCCTTATAAATAAATGAATAATCATATCCCCTAAAAGATAAATCTTACTTTTCTGGGCTTTCAACACTCTCAGCATTCTTCCTTGAGCATTTTTGCTTTTAAGTGTTGTCTTTGATATTCATGTAAATAAAAGATAGAGTCATGTAATAACAAAATAAATTCATACTTGATTCCTGTTCACTAGATGTGAAATGTTGATTCAGCATTTCATTAAATGATGATTATTGGTGAATGGATTTTTGCATGGGGAAAAGATGATTCAAAATCTGATTAAATTCCAATTCAAGGGAGGAGATCGAGGACATGGTTGTAGTAGCAATGGGCAAATGTAAGGAGACATGTTATTCTAATCTTGGATTGACTTTTGAGCTCAGATAATTAATCCAGCTGTCAAAGGACCAATGGTTGAATAGATTGTGAGTATTTGAAGGTGAATCCAATTTGGTCCATGGGCCTAAGGTATCTTCATTGAAGAAACCAGTAGAGAAGAACACATTCAGCTTTGATAGCTGATGCAAAATGTCATCCAAAGAGGGTGGTGATTTTGTAGTATGATTAGCCAGTTTTCAGGCCTGGAAAATCTGATTCATAGATTCAAGGACATTGCATGTGAGCTATTTATAACATACAAACATGTATCTGAATCAGCTGGTCAGTTGGAATAGGTTCAGATTAGGGCCCCTCTGGATACTGCCAAAGGCTCCAATGATATATAAATAGAACTATACATAAAAGAAAGACTGATAATTTCAGTATCTTTAAATCTCTCATGTCTCACATCATGGCACCTAAAGCTACTATTGAATGCATATCAAATGTAAATGAGTTTTCACAGTTACTCACAAGTAAAACATATATTGATATATATATCAGAGATCAGATGTATGCACATTCACATAATGATTCATAGTTATTAATGAAAACACTCAAGGTGATTGTATAATTTTATTAAGATCAAAGTATTAAAGTTTTCCTTAATGTTTCAGAGAACCATATCTTCTATCAAGAGGATATATAGATTATGTTCCTTCTTCTATTTGACCTGTCAATTCTAATAAATATATAACTGTAGAGTTACAATCAAAGTATTTAATAAAGAAATATAGCAAGCTCGAATAAAGGACATTAGAGTAAAGATGAAGAATGACAAGGTATGACCCTCATTTAATTTATATATACATATTTGGGATCTACTACTGATATTGATATATAGCCCAAAAAGATTTAAATTTTACTTCAATGGTTTTTTTGCAAGCAGAATGTCAGCATGAAGAGATATTTATATAGTACAAATATACATATTTGTTACTAACAACACTGCCTATCATAGATTCTACACTTTTCTGGCATTTAATAAGTTAGTCCTTTCAAATGAACCAGCAATCATAGATGCCACCTGTATAGAGTGTAAGTGTAATTTGTATTGCAAATGTGGCTCTTTTATTGGGTCAATTATATACAGCAGATGAGATTATTGATCACTTTAATAATGGTGTGCTGCATTGTCTGAAGATTACACCAGGAAGTTTATATTGGCAGTGGACTATGGAGCTATTCATATCCAAAAAATGAAACCATTCAGAAAAAAGGAAAGGGAAATTTAGAATCCTGGTAAATACTATTTACTTACTACCCAGTTACAGGATGGATAACCAGCAAATTTATTTACAGAATTTGATTATAGTGTATCCTATATGTCAGATGCCATATAATCCAGATAGTCACATTCAACATTTCTGTTGATCTTGTAAAATGTGGCATCACTTAGCCTGTCTTGAAAACATTGCCATCTTTTACCTGAAATCAATGGAGTGCCTGCACAATTGATAGAGAAAACAATGTTTAATGGAGACTGGTCATTTAAGAATGTATTTCTTAGCATTTTGTGTCAGCCAATACAATGGAGAAAAAATGAAGGTATAGTTGGCAATGGTCTGTGATTGGAGACTGTATGGAAAATTCATGAGAGAATACAAAATTCAAATGAAAGTCCTATGCAGATGGAATGTAAGTCCATCCACATCAAAAAAGACCTGATAGAGAAGTGACAGGGGGCTGGAGTGTTGAGTGAAATTATACAAGTATATTATGACTGCCCTACATGTTTTTCCAAGGGTATATCTAGTTTTCTGTAATCCTATGTGGTTTCATACAAACCTCTCATAAGCAACACAAATCCCTCCTGGATCATGGAGTCCAAAGGAACATTTGAGCTTAGAGGCTTTTAAAGTACCATCCTAGTCTTTCTAAAGTGTTCTGCAAATTGGTCTGGATGATATGAATAATTGGGAGCTATAATCAGGCAGATGCTGAACTCTTACATTTTTCAGAATCTCCTTTACATGAACTAGGTCAGCCATATTTGGGGAAAGGTTTGTCAAAACCTTCATGCCATTTACTATCTATTTTTACATGGTTAACTCTAACTATATGTAATAAAGATGACCAGGTAAAAAACCCACCTCTGCATGCAGGATTGTGCTATTACTATCCTATCACACACAGTGGACAGATCATTCAGTCAACATAGAAGTGTGTACACCTGTCATGCTACATCTGCCCTATTCTTTGAAAGCACATTTGTCAAGGTAGTGAACTTGGAACAGTTGCTTGTGTATAACATGGATTGTTTACTTGATCCAATACATTTTGGATCTTGATGTGAAGCTTCATTGTTGTTCTTCATGTTTGATATCCTACTGCTATCACTCTCCAAAATAGACCTGATGATCAGAGTAACTGAATGAAAGTTGAAAGGAGAGGACACATTTATATTTGGAGCAGCCTCCAAGTCAAAGATATGTTTTATTTGTTACATGTGCACAACATTCAGCCTCAATCCAGTGTCTCCTTAGAGGCAAGACAACATCCTATAGAGGTCTGGTAATAGTGGCTCTGCTGAGGCTCAATACTCAGACAGAAGAGACCAAACACTGCATATAATTGCACAGATTTAGCTAGGGAGTACCAAGGAAGTAGCAACTAGTTATACATCCCCAAATAGCCAATAGAAAAGGAGCAGAACTCCGTAAACTAAAGGGGAAGAGACAAATAAAACAATTGGTAAGATAATACAGATGGCCCATGCGACACAAGGAGGAGATCAGGGAACAAGATCTCAGAAGAGTGAGATCAGGGGAAAGGGGTCCGTAATGAAAACTAAAAGACTAAAAAGGGAAGTCCTCATTGAAGATAACCGGGATCATTACTGAATCATCCAGCATACAGTCAGAGAGGAACATTGTCCATAGTGGGCCCTTAGGGAGGTATTTGTATAAGTCCACTGGACTTGTAACATTACCTCCTTTGTAAGCTTGAAGAGCCTCTTCAAACCCAATCTCCTCCAGTGGAGTCTCCATCGTTGTAGATGACATTATTGTCATTGTTGTCCTCCGGTCTAGCACATTCAGAGGAGGTATGTCCTTTGCCATAACAAGTGGCACATCTGTCATTGGGACAGTTTCATTGGATGTGTCCAGGTTTATAGACATGGCAGAAGGGGCATTGGTAGATGGGACAATGGGGTTGGAGGTGAGAGGTGCTTCCACATTGAAAACAAGTGAGTCAGCCATTTCGCTTGGAGCATCATGATGGTCCGGGAATGGGAAGGGGGTCGGGGCTCAGGGTTTTCTCTCTGGCCTTTTCCTTCCCTTTAAGGTTGTGCTTCTTTTTAGATCAGCTTTCTTTCTCCCAACTTCTCAGGCTTGTGTGAGCTTCTTGAACAGACTTCAACCTATCTGATGGTATGGAATGAACTGGGGTGGTTTGGGGGAGGGAGGTCACGGCCAAGTTTTCGGCCATTTGTAGGGCTGTTTCCCTAATTCTCCTCTTGGCCATGCTGATTCCTCTGAGGATTGGTCCACATGATCCCATGATGGGGAGATTCCTGGCATGGTGGACCCTGTCAAAACATTCAATAATGGGGGCAACTGCAGGGGATACAATAGATTCATTCCAGGGAGAGTTGGCAAGGCAATCTCTTCCTTGAGTTTCGGTAAGGGCTTGGAGGATAGGTCAGAGATAGGAAGCCATTGCGAGTCAGAGAAAGGTATTGATGAGTCGAAAGACTCCCACATCGGCCAAGAGTTGGGCCACCTGAATTCTTGCCTCAGCAAGAGAATGTTCAATGGCATAATCCATGGAGTCAGCTGGGGTAGGGTTGGATTGAGCTTGGTCAAAGTTGAGCCTGACAGCCAGGGAGATTTGTTGAAAGGTTGAAATAAGGGGAGGAAAGAGGGGTGCTTCATCATAGAGGGGGTGGTTAACCAAGATAGAGAAGAGGGTGGGGCATTCAAGTACGGATACCAATAGGGTATTTCAGAAAACAGTGGGAAGTCGATGTCCCCTGACTGGAGGTAGTTTGGGGACAAAGATTCTGGACTGGAGGGGTGGTGGGGCTGGTGGGGATAGTCTGGGGGATTCATGGAGGATTCAATGGAGTATTCTTTTGCAGAGGAGTAATGGGACATTTCTGCTAGATTTTCAGGCCTCTTGACCCTTTACATATAAGCTTTTACCGTCTCTTGGGAGTTTGTCAGATTGGTTTCAGGTTTCCAGATATCATCCCCCGATCCATATCCTTTCCATCTGATGCAGAACTGTCAGGACCCCTTCCTTCCCCTATGGGCAACAATCTTGTTGATTTTCCATTCCTCTTCTCCATCTATTAACTCTGACAGAGGATTTACATATCCAATCCTGTGTTCCTGGGTTTCCTTAAATGGAGAGAGGAGAGCCGCATGGAACACATTGTGGATTTTCCATGTTGGGGGTAAGCAGAGTCGATAGAATACTGGGGATAGTACCTGTTCAACCTCGAAGAGTCCTTCTCTCTTGGGGGCAAGTTTTCAGAAGGGATAGTTTATCTTTAGGTTGGTGTTTTCTAACCAGACTTTGTCCCCTACTTTCCAGGGGGTGAATTTGGTGTTTTTCCGTTGCTCCATGAATAACCTTGCTCTCTCATGTGCAGCTTGTGCTTCAGAGTGGGCTTCCATTAATGCCAAAAGATGGGATTTTAAATCAGAAACAAAGGTTTTTCTGATAGATGGGTAAGCTCGGGGGGAGTAACCTAATAAAAGGGGATTTCCTGGTGACTGAATGTACAGCCGAGTTGTGGTGAAATTTCACTAGGGGTAGATAGTCGATCCATTTCTCAGAGAAGTTGGCACAGAATATATGAAGATAGGTTTCCAGTTCTTGATTTACATGTTCTGTTTCTCCATCAGTTTAAGGGTGATATGCAGAGGATAGTGCTACATCATAGTGGAGTAGGCAGGTGAGTTCTCTGGCAAATACAGAGGCAAACTGTGGGCCTCGGTCTGATATGATTTTATCGTGAAGTCTGACCCTTTTGAAGTTGTGGTCCAGAAAGAGACATGCTACTCTGGCAGCATCAATCGTTTTAGTACAAGGGCAGAGAATTACCCCCTTCATAAGACCATGGTTAATCACGACCATAACACTGTCAAATCCCCAGGAGAGGGGTAGTCTGGAGATAAGATCAACTGATATTTGTTGGAAAGGGAGGATTGCCTTTAAGGAAAGAGGAAGTAGCGGAGGGTAAGTGGGGTGGGTGTTAACCTTTGAGGCCTGACAAGTTGGGCATCTGGCAATGTAATGTCATACTGTAAGGATTGCACCATGGCTGTGCGCGGACACGTAGTCAGCCAAAGGCAACTGTGACATGCCATACTTGCTTTCTCTTATCAACTCTACATTCCATCTTGCTCCTTTATGACACCCAGCATTCTCCATATGCCATCAGCAGTGGTATGTTCCAGATTTATCTATATGTTTTCTCTATTTGTCTAGATACTCATACCCTCTCTGTCCTGGTACAATAAGTTTCATTTTCCTTTATCTTTCTATGATCAGTTTACAGTACTTATCATTCTTCATACATGACCAGCATCAATACCTACACTTTATCCATTTATGCAGACACTGCATAGCCTTTTCTTTACTGTATTTAAGACCACTCAGTCAACCTCAAAAGGAGCAGTTCATCCAGAGAATCCTTCATTGCTAGTCCTTCATTTGCAAGATCAGTTAAAATTCTTTCAGCTCACTTCCTCGCGCTCGCAAGCCCATTTCACCCAACTATCTACTTCCTACCAACATACCATCTCTAATCCATCCCCTTGAACTCATCACAAAAAGTCATGATCCTTGCGTGACACTGAACCATGCACTTCAGTACAAATGATGTTATTCCTGGCCACCAGTATTCTTTTTCTAGGTTAGCAAGGGTTTGAAAATGTCCCATGTGCACAATGGCTGGTGAGGAGTGTAGTTCCTTGATAAGGGATTGTCGGGCTTCTTCCAGAATGTACAGCCTATTTTTAAAGTAGAGTTGTCCTTCATCAAAGGACCAATTGGTTAAGGTAGATCGTGGGAGAGGGGATGTGTTGCGATACATAGCTTCTAATGCTTGTAACAAGAAGGGGTCTTTGGTTGTGAATAAGTGGATTTTCTCAGTTAATGCCAGGTCTAGAGAAGAGATGAATAGTTTGTCTGGTAGTAGGATGACATTAGCATTATCATGGGTGGTATCTATCTCATCCTTGTATGATAGAGCATTGGCCGGGCCCATCTGTGTTCCAGGTAGATGGGTGAAAGACAGATCAAAATCTTGGAGGAACATTTGCCATCTGGCATGACATCAGGATAGCCTTTGGGGGGTGCGAAAATATGTAAGATTTTTGTGATCAGTGAGGATGTTTATGGGGTGTCATGTTCCTAATAGATGGTGTCGCCAGACTTCCAGGGTGTGTATTACGGCTAGTAGCTCCCTATCATAGATGTCATAATTTCATTTAGCAGAGATAAGTGTGGCAGATCAATAGGCACAGGGGTGTAATTCCCCATTTGCATCTTTCTGCATGAGGACTCCTCCAGTTGCTAAGAGGGATGCGTCTGTCATAACATGAAAGAGTTTGTTGGGATTGGGTTGGACTAAGACTGGGGCAGAAGAGAAGATGTGTTTCATTTCATTAAAGGCTTGTTGTTGGGACTCTCCCCAGTTCCAGTTGGTCGTTTTGTGGGTGAGGAGATTTAGGGGGTTTACTTTCTGGGCAAAGTTCGGAATAAACCTTTGGTAGAAGTTGCAGAATCCCAGGAAGGATCAAATAGAGGTTGGGGGTGACCATTCTTCAATTGCCTTTAATTTCCCTTTATCCATAGCAATAAGACCGGATTGAATGGTGATTCCTAAGTAATCCATGGAATCTTGGTCAAAAGTGCATTTCTGGAGTTTGCATCTCAACCCCAAAGTCCTTAACCATTCCAATACTTTCATTGTTCTTTCCTCATGTATTTTTGGCTCAGAGGAGTGAATAGCAAGATCATCCATATAGATGATGAGCCATCCTTCAGCAATGTAGTCAGAAAAGATGTCGTTCATGAATGCCTGAAAGGTAGCTGGGGAGTTACACAGCCCAAAGAACATGACTGTTGGTTCAAACAATCCGAATGGGATGATAAATGCTGCTCTCCATCGATCTTCGGGGACTATCTGAATGTTGTGATATCCCCATTGGATATCTAATTTGGTAAAAATAGATGATTCTCCAATCTGTTCAGTGATGGTCTGGATGTTTGACAAGGGGTAGGCATTTTTTATCATGTGCTCATTGAGATATCGATAATCTTGGCAAGGTCTTAGCTTTTCATCCTTTTTATCCACAAAGAAAAAAGGAGCTGCTTGGGGGAATTGAGATGGTTTTATTCTTCTGTTTGCCAAGTTTTCATCAACAAACTTTCTGCATGCCTCTCTTTCGGGCAGAGAGAGAGGGTAGGATTTGACTCATCATGGGAGGAATCCATCTTTCAAGTGTATTGTGTGGTCATAGGATCATAATGGGGGAAGTACATTTGGAGGATTTTCTTCGAATACATCTTTAAACTGTTGGTAGTGCTTTGGTAGAACTTTCTTCTCTTTTTCTTTATTCATTTCGATTTCTGTGGACAGGGTAGTTTTCATGACATATTTTTCTTTGGTGTCATAACAGGTTTGGTGGTTGTGAAGAATTTCTAAGTCAGGATCTTTTTGTAAGTACCTGATTAGATATCTTCTTTTATCTTCCTCAATAAGATTTAGTCTGTGAGGAATGACTTGTTCCGTTCTGATGGTTACCCTTCTGGTGGTCCAGTCTATTTCTGGGTTTTGTGTCTGAAGCCAGTTCATTCCAAGAATAACGTTTTCCTTGCTAGCAGGGAGTAGATGGAATTTCTGAATTCTTTGATGATTTCCAATAAGAAAGGAGATGGTGGTTCAATATCTTATAAGGCCTGCTTGGTTAGATGTTTTGTCCACATTGATAGCTCAGATTGGTCTGGGAATTTGTTCGAGAGGAAGGTTGTTTTGGTGAGTGAAGTCAAGGTTTATGAATGATCCAGTAGCTCCACAGTCGATTAGTGCAGTGATTTTAGCTTGTTGATCTTTGCTGTGTTCAAGTGATATTGGGATGAGGATTGATTTTTGATCACTAGATACTGAAACGACTCAAATAAAGAGGAGTTTAAAGCGTAGAGTGAACGACCACTTTGGTCCTTAGAGGAAAGAGGCTGGGTTGAGAGGAAATCTCCAAGAATTCAAAGCTGGGGACTCCAGCCTCGAAGCCCAGGGGTTTATATACTATTCTACTGTTTGTACATGTTTGTGTAAATACCATAACGAGACATCGTACCATAATAAGAGGAAAATACATAATTGGTGGATAAGAATGCATGAGTCATAAAGAAGTGTGTCCATGAGAGAAAGAAGTAAAGAAGCATGCCTCGTGTGATGTGCATGTTGGACATGAGGTGTGATGTCATCATGACATCATAGATAAGAGATAAGGGCCTAGCCCTTGGAGCATGTGACAAGTCACGTGACTTGTGGTCTAGACTGCTGATGTAAGCAGTCACGTGATAAGTTATGCTGGAAAACGTCTAAGTCCCAGTGGCCTTGTGCCAATAGGGGTTTTCCTTATATAGGGGGTCAGGAGTTCGACTCCTGCCATGAGCGAGTTTTAAATAGTGAAAAGAGCGTTTGTAACAGATACTAGTACAGAGGTCATCTGGGGGGGGGGGGGGGGGGGGGGGGCACTTAGCTGCTTCATGTCCCCTCTTTAAAAATCTGTGTAGCTGGGGTCTTTCATTTCCACCCTGGCTATTGTTTCATTGTCACTTTCTTTAGTGAAATATTCTTTCAAAACTCACAACACTTCCTTTTGTTCCACCTTTTTTGAGGTTTCAAGTTTCTTTATATATTCCTCCATTTCATCGGCTTCCTTAGTGACCACCTCTCTTAATCTGGCAGGATTTCTAGGGGGATGGGGTGGTGGGGCTTTGGTCTGAGGGTGGTTCCTGGTAGAATACCCTACTTTGTGGCAGATGAAGCATCTATTTTCCCTGATGTGTTGGGCTCATTCTTCTGGTGATAGCATTTTTCTTCCTAGACTGGTCTGGACTGCATCTACATTCATTGCATCAGATCTCTGGTTTTCTCTGTAGTTGTATCCGGACCAAATATCCTTAATCTGGTCTTGTTGTCAGGCAAAGGCAAAGGCTTTGTCAATTCAGTCTTTGATTGTTTCAGGCTCTTTTTCCATTCTGATGATTCATTCAGTAATGGCAGGATCTAATCCTCTCATATAGTCTTTGATAAAGGCTTTGTCATCTTTGATCTGGGATTTAGCCATGAGAAGACAGAAATTGGTGTTGTATCAGTTGATGGAATCAAGTCCTCTTCCTTTCATTTTCATCATTCCGAGCTTTCTTCGAGCATCGGCAGAGGTTTCTTTGTCAGAAAAGGCAACAAGAAACTTGGTTTTGAAATCCTTCCATGTGAGTGAGTTGGGCAGGATTTCTCCATTGTTGATTTTCTCATATGCTACTTCTGCATAGGCTTTTCTTGGACATTCGGTTCAAGGAGGTATAGATCTTTTTGATGTTGTCATACTTTGTGGCATTCATAGCAAAGTATGTGTCCATTGCCCTGATCCAGTATTTGGCATTGGTAGATTCCCCACTAAATTCATCTGGCAGTCCAGCTTTTAATTCTGACATATCCTCTTCTCATTCTGGAAGGAGAAGGGATTCCTGGATGGGGGTGCTGCTTGCAGTGACAAGAGGTGTCCTTTGCAGTGGTGGGGTGTTGAAGTGAGGTTGATTCTGGTGAAGGGTTTTAGCTATCCTTTCTAGCCTTCATCATTCTTGTTGTTCTTCCCAAGTTTCTTCAGCCTCCTGGGGGGGCTGTTCTTCTCTTAGTCTGTAAGAAATGTTGGGCAATTTGTTGGGAATTCTTTTGCATAATGGCAAGAGGAATTAGAAAGCTAAATCTTTTATTATGCATGCACAATATTCAGCCTCAATCCAGTGTCTCCTTAGAGGTGAGACAATGTCCTATAGAGGTCTAGTAATAGTGGCTCTGTTGAGGCTCGATATTCAGACAGGAGAGACTAAACACTGCATATAATTGTGCAGATTTAGCTAGGGAGTACCAAGGAAGTAGTGACTAGTTATACATCCCCAAATAGTCAATAGGAAAGGAGTGGAACTCCATAAACTAAAGGGGAAGAGACAAATAAAACAATCGATAAGATAATACAGATGGCCTATGTGACACAAGGAGGAGATCGGGAAACAAGATCTTGGAAGAGTGAGATTAGGGGAAAGGGGTCCATAATGAAAACTAAAAGACTAAAAAGAGAAGTCCTCATCGGAAATAACTGGAATCATTACTGAATCATCCAGCATACAGTCAGAGAGGAACATTGTCCATAGTGGGCCCTCAGGGAGGTATTTGTATAAGTCCACCGGACTTGTAATATTACAGTCTTTGCCTTTTTTTTAGTTCATGCCTTCTTGTTGTTCTTGAAGACCACCTTGAGAGCCTTGAAAGTGTTATCTCAGATATGAGATGTAGCATCAATGCACACACTGAAAAATAGAGTGGCAAAAGATTTATCAATGGAAAATGAATGACCATTTAATCAATGTTGTAGCATCATGGTATGCCATTTTGAAGGACTGGATAATGAACTGTAAGGGAATATGTCACAAGGTACAATCAACATGGAATATTATTTCAGCAGATAAAGAATGGCTTACTTGAACATATTGGCTGCTTTGAATGGCATAGGCATGATAGATATGGAGGTAAACTCAGACATACAGTTTATAATGGAATGTTATCAATGGATAGGTAACTGACGGATATGGAAATAGCTGTATGATGCTTCACAGAGAAAGCCAGAATCTATTTAGATATGAAAAGAAGGAGATCAAGATGTTTCTTATTCATGCATAGACAATAACTATGGTATTGACCTTTACTAGCCATATCACTGGGCTCTGAACTGCTACCTGCAATATCAGCTTTGGTAGTTAGACTATGTGTGCAAACAGGAGAGTATGAATGGACATACATATAATGGATGGAGATTCTGAGTTGGAAAATATATGACAGCTTCCACTCTAGCAGAGTGCTCTTGTTCTGTTGGATCCAAAGCATCAGGCCTCTCTTTCTAGTTGTATCAGTCTACAAACTATATTACAAACAGCACCTCAAATTCCTGTTCAAATCCAATCTCTACTCACAGCATCAAAAACATCATTCCAAATTCTCCATGTCCCCAATCTTTCTTAATATGCTGAATCATCATTGGGCACCTATAAAGACCTTGCATGAACAACACATAGTCTATTTCAGACTGAATTCCAATCTTTGTCATTGGCATTCCCTAAACTTATATTCCAACCTGTGGGTGATGCTCACAAGAAGGAATCAGAGTTGGTGTGAGCCAGAGTTTCCAAGTGGGTGAGTTATTCAATACCTGCTTAGAAAATTAAATCTAAAACTCATGCTCCATGTATATACCAGCTCTGGGTTATGACAAAGCTCACATTGTAGAGTGCCAAGTCACTTTAGGTTTATAAACAGGTCTGATTTATCATTCTATGATTGCCCCCATCACTCTTAGGATTATCTCTGTGAGTCCTGATGCCTTTGCACATCATCTGGGCAATATTCTCACACTCCAGCCGACTTTCCCGTGCCCTGAAGTACTCCAGCCCACATTCCTTGCATCTGTGCTACCACCCTGTACTTCAGCAGACCATTCTGATCATTAGATAGCTTTGAGTGAGATTTCCTCACTCACACTGAGGATTCCCACACTCTGGCCAATGTTTTCTCAGCACCAAGGCAGTGTTCCTGCACCTTGGAGCAGTTTCTTGCACCTCAGACTTTGTTCCTCAGCACTTTTTCCTTATCACAGACACTTTAGTTATCTTTTTCAGTGCTTCAGCTCATTTACACAGTTTTGGGAAATGCCTGAGATTATAAAAGAACATATCTAGCACTGTTGAGGGAACTTTTCCATCTCCTGAATACCAAATTCCACTATTCCACATCTCCTTTCCTATTTTCCAACTTCTCTGACTGCTTTTTCCACCTTTCCACCTTTCTGACTGACTGACTGACTAACTACCTGCCTGAAATCACTCGGAACACTTTCTACACCTTCAGATCTCTCAGAAAACCACTTTTCCACTCAGCTCTTCAACACAAACCCACTAGGAACCCCTTGTGATAAATCCCAAACCTTGCATTTACCTACCCAATACCCCTGGCTGTACCAGCTCAGCCAAGACTTGGTCTATTCAGCATCACTAAAGCTGAATGATGTTACACTGTTTGATATATTATATATGAACTGGGAGACATTCAAGAGAGCCATTGTGAATTATAACATTACAACCATTGGCAACCTTGTATCATTTGACTATATCATAGGGAGAGTCAACTATACCATCAACTACCAGTAAGCACTCTGTTAGTGGGACAAAAAGGTAAAATATAACTGATGCACAAATGGAGGAACCTGTATGGATGGGAAGATGATAATGAGTGGGATGCATATACTCATGGGCTAGAGTTGATTCACCCTCCACTGGTCTTATGGCCTTCACCACATCAGCTTAGGTACTCTGGAGCTAAGGACAAGGTAATTCTGAATCTAAAATATATTATAATATTCTGAGATGACCAATGATTGACCACAAGCATTCTTAACCTCAATTCCCTTTCATTAATACCCAAACAGATGGTCCTAAAATGTTTGAATAGTGGTTATAGTTACCATATAATAATGCCAAAAGAGAAAGAAAAATGGATCTGGAAATATCTTTATGATCAGATAAAGAATGGGAAAACATGAATGGCTCAGGAGTATGTTCCTACAATGCACAAATTAGAGGAGTAGAGGGTATTTATTGTGCATTGGCACATCCTCAAAGTTGTGCATACATTCTGAACTTCATCTGGATCTTGGAATGGATAGGAGGTGATGTTATTCTGGTCATTGAACAAAGTGAGATAAGCATTCATTTATAAGCTCCATCCTGCATCAATGTTACTAATGAATTGAAATACATGTTTAGGGAAATTCTTCAGAGAAGCAGATGGATGAAAACACCTCTGGATTGTCACAAGCTGTGTTATACAGATAAGGGCCATGTGAGGCTTAGGCAACAAGCAACAAATGAGTTTTATTCTTTCACAAAGGATACATATGACAAGCTATTATAATATCAGAGATGGTATCAGTTGGGCATGCCATTGATCATGATCTTTTGTAGATTAGACATTGGAATAATGGAGATAGGTGACTGTCTACATTACTTTGTGAATAAAATTGAGCAAAGTGCTATGGCTAGTCTTTGATTTGATGCTATGTCTCATGGAAAACATGGTGTATTGGGGGATATGTTCAGAATAGGCATGTATCAATGGCTCATATACTTGGCTAATTAGTATGATTCTGATATATAATACTGCATTACCCAAATGGTAGCAACTATATTATAGATTACCCTAGAGTAACCTAAATAATAACACCTCTAATACAAATCAGCTATGAAGTTACATATGAATCTAACACAAATGCTCCATGAATCTGTAGTCTTCTTATGAACCCATTATGAATTCACAATGATCCTGTATATGACCCTACTACAAACGTAACTATCTACTTGTAAATTCAGTACTAATATAATGAATCCACTGACAAAATTACCACACCACTAAGTAGGAATACAATACAAATATATTAATTCACTTATAAACCAAATAAACTAATGTATGAATGTAATACAAACTGATTAATATATTGACTTAATAACCTACAATGAACATATGCACAAATCAACTGCAAGTAAATTTATCTTCTGATGCATAAAAGCATATTTATTAACACACTTATTAACATAAAGCAAAGCTACTTATCAACACACCTAGGAATGTTTTAACAAATTCAAAATGAACCTGCTTCTGAACATGTTTATGAATGTACTACCAAATATACTATCAAATCTTGAGCAAACACACTTATCAATGAAATTAATGAATCCAAAACAAAGCAACATACCACCATATTTACAAATATATTAATGAACCCTAAAGGATCTGACTTACAAACATATTAATGACCCAGAAATGAATGGATTTACAAACTAACCTGAAAACATACTAGAAGCTATGTACCAACATACATAGAAATCTAATGATAAACATCAAATGAATGTACTTATGAATTTACTTATGAACACTGAATGAACATACTAACAAACACCAAACAAATGTAGTTAAAAACATACTAACAAACATACTTACAAACCTACTTACAAATCCAAAACAAATGAACTAATGAATGGACTTGTGAACTCCAAACAAATGAACTTACTTACAAATATACTAACAAACATACAACTGAACCTACTTATGAACCCAAAATGAACAAACTAACAAACTTACTTGTGAATGTGTTAATGAACATCAAATGAATATACTTACAAACTTACTTATGTATGCACTTACTTATGAATCTACTTATGAACCCAAAATGAATGAACTAACAAACATACTTATGAACATACTAATGAACATAAAACAAACATACTAACAAACATACTTACATACCCAAAATAAACAAACTAATGAACAGACTTGTGGACATACTAATGAATACCAAACAAACTTACTTATAATCATACTTACAAACTTACTTATGAATATACTAACAAATATATTTATGAACCTACTTACCAATCCTAAACAAACAAACTAATGAACTTACTTACTTACTTACTTACAAATGTACTTACAAACCCAAAATGAATGAACTAATGAACTTACTTACAAATCTACTTACAAACCCAAAATGAACTTACTTACGAACTTACTTATGAATCTACTTATGAACCCATTATGAATCTACTTGCAAACCTACTTACAAACATACATACAAACATATTTATGAACTCAAAATGAGCATATCTATGAACTTACTAATAAATCTACTAATAAACCCAAAACAAATCTACTAACGAACTTACTTCTGAATCTACTAATTGTTCATGATGTTTTGTATCCTATTCATTCATAGTGTTGTATATATAAATATGCTGTAAACATTACTATCCTAATTGTTTGTAGTATTCATTGATTATTTAAAAGACAATCAGCTCACATAAACTCCAGCTTGTGGAAAACACTGCCCATGCTGTGCTTTGTTTATGTTCACATTCCATAGTCTTGCTGTTACCATTCCAGACTATGCTGCTGAGCTAACCACATATATCCTTGCATTGTATCTTCTCCTCTCCAGCTACTGTTCATTGGAGCCTTTACCAGTTCATATTACATTGCCACCATCTTCTGATATCTCACATCATGATCTTTGTCCCCCATTTCCAACTCCAAAAGAGCTGTTCCCCCTTCACCACTTCCATCTCTCACTCCCACCCACATTGAACCAATTGACAACAAAGAGCAACATAGACTCTACTATTTGTTTCTTAGTCTTCTGCCATCACCACCTCCTGAATTGTCAACCTAGCACACTGTTATCCTTCCACATCAATGTGTAATCTCAGGTTTGTTATTCCTGATCCTCCTCTGCCACCCTGTTTATACTTAAATATGCATGCTAAGTTGCATATGATGCCTCACTGTCACCATCACAAATTTGACCAACATATCCTCTGTCTGGTCTGTTCGATTGAGACCAAATCCAGCAACCCTCATCCACATTCTGTGATCAAACACCAAAGATACATTACACAAAAACACCTTGCCACCATCCCTCAGCTTCATTGGAAAAGGTCCTTGCCTATGTTTCAAACCATTAGATTTGAAACTAGACATCCTTCACTGTGGTATGAGAACAGGGTCCTGCAATCAGTCACTCATCTCAATCATTGGCCTCAAATTGTGAAGGGACATCACCAGTTGAATAAGGTTGAAAGGCAATTGCAAATAGAAGTACAATAGGAAGTTTATAAATTAGTTTTAACCATGCTATTCTTTTTTTCTGCTATGTATCATATCTAACAATAAGTTGAATGTTACAACAAATGAATGTTGGCATTGCCTGCCAACTTCTCTTGCTCTCTTAATCCCTTTCAAAGTATTCTGAAGTATTCCAATTCTGATTCCTTGTTCTCATATAGTGCAGTATAGTATATAAGTAGCAACTCAACATATATCATATGCTAGTTTCCAAATTGCATACCATTCTCACTTTGAGTACTGAAGTGATGCCAGAATTTGGCTCTTCATTCCCATTGTTGTGCAGTCACTTTAATATAGGCACAAAATAAACAGACATGTCTCTACGTCATCACCTAGACTCTTCAAAATATACTTTGCCAGTATATGAGATACAGGCATGTATACTGTGTGGAATAAACATGTATGGTTACCATCTGTGGGGATGTTCAGAAAGGCTATGAAATATGATAGGAATTCAGAAAGAACACTAAGGAATCAGAATGGAAAAGAAATGTGTTCGGAATGAACAGAATGATTTGGTAAGACTCCAGGAAGAGATTTCAACAATGAGATAATTTGGAATAGGTTCTGAAGCCAATAGTGTCAGTATGGAAATGTGAAACAGCAAAGAAATTGGATGCAAAATACTCACCTAAAGCTCAGAGTGGGTATGTGAGCAGAGATGCCAAGCTTGCTCATAATGGTGCTGGCATGTCAGGAGTGCCAAAAGATGTTGGGTGCATCAAAGGACAGCCAAAAGAGCTGCAGAAGATGCCAGAATGATTGAACAAAAGATCAGAAACAAGAAACTCACCTTTGGCTGCCAAAGATAACTCAGGCAACCTGGGAGATGATGCAGACATGCCGCATGTGTGTTAGAAAGTGTCAAAGGCATCAGAAAGGGGCTGGAGATGCTGTGGAGTGCATCAGAACAGCTGTGCAAATAGCTGGAGTGGAGGAAGAAGAAATATCCACCTCAGGAGGCTCAAAGCGAGTTGTGCATGCTGAAAGTTGAAGCACATGTGCCAGTGGTATCAGGAAGCATTGAAGACCTTAAGAACAGGCTGCAGAAGCTATACAACATGTCAGAATCAGCACACAAATGGCTAGAGAGTCAAATTTTGGAATACTCATCAAAGGGGGAAAACAGTGAGCTGGAGAAGCCAGCAGATGACATCAGCGCACCAATCGGTGTGACAAGGTCCCAGGGATGTACCAAAGGGCCAAAGAAGGCACATGATGGCAGTATGAAGTTGCTGGACAGAAATATGAGCTGAGGAGGTCCAAGAGGCAAAAAGGGATGCTGGATGCAATTAAAGATGCAGAATTTATGAATACAGTGTCCACAGTGACAAGATAGGATGCTGGAGGGTCAATGTAGTGAGCACCGAGGCCAAAAAGTTGAAATGAGCCAATCTGAAGGTACTATCCAAAAAAAGGCAAGTCAGTGTGGACAACAAAAGCAAAAGGCAATGTACATATCAGGGTTACCCATAGCACCCCAAAAGTGACCCCAGTGGCCCATCATGCCTGCAAATGATCCGCATTGACAAGGAAAGCTGAAATGGTATATTAATGCAAAATGTAGAGGAGGATCTATTCACTAAATGTGATATTACATTGAAGCAAACTTGGATCCAATCGAAGCATCCAAACACATTATACATGGTCTAGGAAAGGTCCAGGATCAGTGGTGAACTGTGATACATGAAGTCAATAGAGCAAGGAATGATTGAGAATGATCATGCACAGAAAGAAAGGAGCAGTAAGGTTTAGCTAAGTCATGGATTACCATATTTGGACACTGGCTGAGCACAACACATGGACATGCAACACATTTTTATTCATAGGAAACACAATCATTTTCATCTGACTCTGCATGCTGTAGGTAACTATCATTTGATTTATTTTTATTTTATTTGATAACTACAGTTTCTACTTTCATTTGAGAGGGAGTGTCAGAATAATGAATGGTAGACAGTGTATAGCCACCATATTACATAAGTGAACATTGTACTTAGATTCATACTGTAGTTCTCTTACCTTAATGACTTACTAGGGTATTCTACAGGTATACATACTTATCACTTACTATTGCTAATACAAGGGACTTACTAGGGTGGACTACAATGATATGGGTTGAAAAACAAACATTTCCAAACTTATGCAAATATGACCACCATGCATATGCATGTCTCCTGCCATTCTTTCTACCATTGCTATCTACCTTTCTTACACTCTTATCATCCTTCCATAACCACATATAATATCCATACAACTGAATCTTTTAACATCTATAATTATAAAATCCTCCTACAAATATTTACATATACATATCATCTCACATGGTGAAAATGTTTCCATAGGCAATGCATATATTGTACTACCAGTTACCAATGACCATAAAGATTATATCCTGCATCCATATACATATAAATATCATCTCACATGGTAAAAGCATTTACAGAAGTATTGCATATATGCAACCAGTTGCTAATGATCACTCCATTGCTTATTGGTTGGGCAATTTTTTTTCTTTTCAGCCTTTTGGACTTTCATAATCTGTTACCATCCATTGCCTAGAACCAACAGAAATCCACAAGTACAAAAAAGACACGTATATTCAAATTATATTTCAGATATCTATCCCACTCACAACTTCAAGCTAATATCACTTCTTTGAACATTTTTCAAAGTCAATACACTTTTCCACTACATTTTTCCTAGACTTTCCATTCAAATTCCCTGCCCTTTTGACTATAAATTTTCCTAGACTCTGCTCTGTTTTTTGCTAACACTAAATCTCACTAACCTATTGTAAAACTTTTCTACCACTTTTTCCATACCTTTTCAACACAATTTCCTACTTTTACATCGAAGATTTTCACTGATTTGAAGCATTTCACTAAACTTTTTTTCCCCTAGACTTTGATGTAAATTTTATTGCAAATTCCACAGATTTTGCTACACAACTGATTGTTTTCCCAATTGCAAAATCATAAGCACAAATATTTCCAGATCTTGACCTATGGTCTACATTAAATCCCATCTGCATATCCAATCCATATTAAGTAATTTCTGCAATTTTAATCAATTTCAAGCTCTATTTTTACCAGATCTTGTTTTAAGCCTTATATCAATTAATCAAATCAAGTCAATACCTCATCTGCCCACTTCATTAAGTAATTTCTGCAAAATCAAGCAAAATCAAGCACAATCAAAATCAGACCTTGTCCTATGATCTACACTGATCAAATCAATCAATACCCTACCCGCCCATCCAATCAAATAAATAAATCCAAAATCAAATCAATTCCAAATCAATCAATACCCCCCACCCACCCACCCAGAGAGCAAGTACCCAAGATATCAATAAATTTGTATTAGAAGGGACTTCATTGAATAATCAATTATTTCTGTTGTAATTGTTATAATGTTGCTTTATCAAATATATATGTAATATCATTAGTAATACTATTTGACATTAGATTATAAGCAATATTTTCTTACAAGCTTCAAGTAGTATATTGTGAAAATATTTTGATGATAAAGATTATCTGGTGGCTATGTGTGGGCCTCATTTTATACAATATAATTCAAATTGGTAAGGGCTAGACAAGGCTACAGATAGAGCCAAGAGACTAGATAACACAAATGCACTATATGCACATTTGCACAGAGTAAATGTGTTTGTGAAAGAGAAGCAAGTCATGATGCATATATTTCTGAAAAGATGAATGAAGGATATTTTAGAGGAACCTGGTCCATCTAAACATTCTAGATTGAGTTGACAGTCATGTATAAAAGTAATAGCACACCTATATTACTGCAATATATGTATGCACACATTCATTCCATAGATTTATTTTTCTGAATCAATCAAATATATGGATAGATCAAAATAATGCAAATGCATTATGTGTGCATCCCCATAGCTTGAGTATCACCAGAAAAACTATATATTTCTATTACTTTGATGTGACCAATAAATTGTGCCATTTTCATGCATTAGTATTATCAAAACATGCAAATACATACAGTGCACAAGTGCATGAATGGTGACATGTGAAATATATCATTTGCATATCTGTGCATCTTGAATTTTACCAGGAAAATGATAAGTTAGCTGTGCTCTCATTGATTTAAGTTTCATACATTACATATGACCATTGTTACCTTAATTGAAATTATTATTCATGCACTTCTGCATTATGTATGTTTGCATATTTTGATAATACTGATGCATGAAAATGGCACAATTTGTTAGTCATTCAAAAGTAATATGGAGAGAGTAATGATAAATATAGACATCATAATAATAATGGAAACTCTTTATTTGTGAACACTTGTACATATCTATGGGATTGAGCAGATGGCAGCAATGGTCTTGGCAGTAGAGCTTTTTGATGTTATTAAAGATGAACATGAATTATAATTTAAAAAAAAAAAAAAATTATCTTGCTAAATATCATCACTATTATTACTATGAGTTGATGAATTGGATTGGTCCCATCATAGTTCTCTTCCACTCATACATACAGTGAACTCAAAAACCCTTTCCATACTAACTCTAATGGCAGTGCATAAAGTGCACTGCCAAAAACCATGGGAATTTCACTTAGCTTTGATGAAGTTATAAATAGTACATACTCTTGACTACAAAATTACCCTCTAGGTCATATGATTTGATTCACACACTATCAAGATATATGTAAGTGTGATTGTCATATGCCAATATATGTATGTTACTTCTGTGACCATTTATATAGAGCATGATGTTATTTCCATGCTTGAAGTTTCAATAAAGGGTTTTTTTATATTCATGCTGTCTGAAAGCTCTAATCTGACAGAATCATTCACCAACTTTTTAACATTGTCAACATATATCTGCAATGCTACCTTGGCACTGTAAAATGTGTGTTGTTGCTACAGTACCTCAAAAAGATATTGCACAAAACACTTTTTTGCAAAGTTACCTCTTGTTCAGGTGCAACAACAATATGTAAGCTATTTTGATTATACCAGCATGTCTCTCTATATCTAGGCTTTATTTCCGTGTACTTTCTTTTCAAGTACGTCAATTAAATGATGAGTTGTGGCAGTGTTAAGCGCAAATGCACTGTGCATTACATATTTTGTTGGCTATCACCCTTACAAAGCTTTGCCTTGATGCAACGCAATGGGCCTCTGACATCCACCAAACATCTGGACATTCTCTGTTGACCTCATATCTGTCTTGCTGTCATGACCAAGTATACCTCTCCCATAAAGAAAGCCCATATTTGTTGCGACTGGGATGCTGGCTTGACAGATGAGGCTATTGCCAAAAAATATGATCTTCACTGCACCACCATCAAATGCATTTTCAATCACTATGCTCAATCTGAAAATTTTCATCATGTTGTCCAAAAGCCCGGTTGCCCACCTCTCTTCACTCCTCACAATGCTTGTGTTGCTGTTCAAAAACTTGCTGCAGGCCAGGCACATGATGTGGCAGATCTCCAAAGGAAGTTTTCCCTGCCATTAACCCCCAGACCATCCATGTAAGACTTCACCAGTGTGGCTTGAAGGCCTATGTATGTCACAAGCAGCTGCTCTTGACTGAAGCTCACAAGCAGAAGAGGTTAGCATGGGCACAAGCCCATGCTGACTGGACTGTGGAAAACTGGAAAGCAGTTATCTTTTCGGATGAGTCAAAATTCACTCACTTCAGATCAGATGGCCATGAATGGTGTTGGCAGGCACCTGATCAAGCTTTCGATGAGTGCTTTGTGAAGAAGTCCATCAAACACAGTGGTGGGAATGTCATTGTCTGAGGGTACATGTCAGTTCAGGGACTTGGAAGGATTGTTCGCATCAAGGGCATCATGGATGGGGAGATTTACTGGCACATCCTTTCTGAGGACTTTCTCGGGACCCTCAGCGACCTCAGCATCAAGAAAAAGGACATCTATTTTCAACAGGACAACGATCCAAAGCATACAGCAAAACTCACCACTGAATGATTTGGCAAGAAAGGGATTGATACACTCACCTGGCCTTCAAATAGCCCTGATATGAACATCATAGAACATATTTTGTTACATGTGCACAACGTCTAGTTCCAGTGTGTCCTCAGAGGCGACACAATGTCCTATAGAAATCCTATTGGTTCTCTGCTGAGACTCAAGACTTAGGCAGGATGAGACTAAACACTGTGTATAATTGTGCAGATCTAGCTGGGGAATGTACAGGATAACTACTGACTATTTATACAGGTCGGAACCATCTCAGAACGGATGAGTGAATGATTCAGGCCACATGGTATACTACAATGGCCTTGTGGAGTCAATGATAAGAATGGGATGACACTACCATCAAAAGGAGGATGGCAGGAGGAGCGGAGGTCCATGACAAAAGCAGCATTAGAGACATATGGCAATAGTTATAAAAGAGGAATAAGAGAAGAACAGGGCGAGTCTAGAATGGGAATCTCCATATGACCGTATGGAGCATAGTCTTTAGAGAATAATGTCCAGTAGCATTCTGGGGGTAGTCCGTCCTTGGGTTTCCACTCCAACGGGGAAGAAGTGGGGGATTCAGATGGTTCAGAATCCTCAAGTCCTTCAGAATCATGCTTACTTGTAACATTATCCTCTTCTATCCATTGAAGACCCTCTTCAACTCCTAAAGTCACCTCCCGCAGAATCTCCATTGTTGAAGATGACATTGTCATCATTGAAGTCCTTTGGGTCGAAGCATTCAGCAGATAAGTATCTCATTCCATTACAGGAGGAGCATCAGTTGGAGGGGTATTCTCTTTGGATATGTCCAGGGGCTTTGCATTGGCAGAGAGAACAAGTGTAGATGGGGCAGTCAGGTCGTAGATGCTTGATGCTTTCACATTGGAAGCATGCAAGTTTGTTGGACTTTCGAGTCCTGCGAGTTGATTCCAGTGTAGGTCTTGGGGAAATGGGAATGGGGTCAGGGGACGGTGCTTCTTTCTGTTTTTCTTTTTCTTTTCCTCTGACCAAACTCGTGCTCTGTCCCTTGCTTCTTTCAACCGATGATACAGACTTCTTTGGGCCATCTCGAATGGGTAGAACTTGGGGGGTTTGGGGAAGGGAGGTCGTGGCCAATGAAACAACTCAAATAAAGAGGAAGCAAAGAATAGAGGAATGACCACTTTGACCCTTAGAGCAGTAAGCTTGTGAGGAAATCTCCAAGACTTCAAAGCTGGGGACCCCA
>JBBPMF010000246.1:0-38849 GCA_038090175.1 Austroboletus eburneus | reverse complement strand
TTAGCATCAGAGGCCTTCCAGTTCATTCAAATATTTGCTCCAGTCATTCAAGAATCCACCCCACATCTTTATCTGTCTGCTATGTCCCAAATACCCATCTTTTCTCCACTCAGGCAATTATGGATTTCCCATTTGAAATATTGTCCTTTGGTAACCCTTGGTCAACCATCAAGCTGGCCAGTGAATATCCTTACTCTTGAGGGACACACACTTCCAGTCTCATCTGTTGCCTATTCACCTAATGGCAGCCACATTGTCTCTGGCTCAATGGATGAGACCATCAGGATTTGGAATGCTGTTACTGGTCAGTGTGTTGCAGGTCCATTTCAAGGGCATACAAATTCAGTCAGATCTGTTGGCTATTCACCTGATGGTAGCCACATTGTCTCTGGCTCAGATGACAATACCATCATGATTTGGAATGCTATTACTGGTCAGTGTGTTGCAGGTCCATATCAGGGGCATACAAATTCAGTCTTGTCTGTTGCCTATTCACCTGATGGCAGCCATATTGTCTCTGGCTCAGATGACAATACTATCAGGATTTGGAATGCTGTGACTGGCCAGTGTGTTGCAGGTTCATTTCAGGAGCATACAAATTCAGTCTACTCTGTTACCTATTCACCTGATGGCAGTCATATTGTCTCTGGCTCAGGTGACAATACCATCAGGATTTGGAATGCTGTTACTGGTCAGTGTGTTGCAGGTCCATATCAGGGGCATACAGATTCAGTCTATTCTGTTGCCTATTCACCTGATGGCAGCCACATTGTCTCTGGCTCAAATGACAGTACCATCAGGATTTGGAATGCTGTTACTGGTCAGTGTGTTGCAGGTCCATTTCAGGGGCATATAGATCCAATCTTATCTGTTGCCTATTCACCTGATGGCAGCCACATTGTCTCTGGCTCAGTTAATACCATCAGGATTTGGAATGCTGTGACTGGTCAGTGTGTTGCAGGTCCATTTCAAGAGTGCACATCTCTAGTCTTCTCTGTTGGCTATTCACCTGATGGCAGCCACATTGTCTCTGGCTCAATGGATAATACCATCAAGATTTGGAATGCTGTTCCTGGTCAGTGTATTGCAGATCCATATCAGGGGCATACAAATCCAATCACATCTGTTGGCTATTCACCTGATGGCAGCCATATTGTCTCTGGTTCATTAGATGATACCATCAGAATTTGGAATGCTATTACTGGTCAGTGTGTTGCAGGTCCATTTCAGGGGCATACAAATTCAGTCAACTTTGTTGCCTATTCACCTGATGGCAGCCACATTGTCTCTGGCTCAGATGACAATACCATCAGAATTTGGAATGCTGTTACTGGTCAGTGTATTGCAGGTCCATTTCAGGGGCATACAGATTCAGTCTTGTCTGTTGCCTATTCACCTGATGGTAGCCACATTGTCTCTGGCTCAAATGACAATACCATCAGGATTTGGAATGCTGTGACTGGTCAGTGTATTGCAGGTCCATTTCAGGGGCATACAGATTCAGTCAGATCTGTTGCCTATTCACCTGATGGCAGCCACATTGTCTCTGGCTCAATGGACAATACCATTAGGATTTGGAATGCTGTTACCAGTCAATGTATTGCAGGTCCATTCTGGGGGGGTACATCTTTAGTTTGTTCTGTTGCCTATTCTCCTGATGGCAGCCATATTGTTTCTGGCTCTTGGGACAATACCATCAGGATTTGGAATTTGCAAGAGACTTACACTTCTCATGAAATGCATATGAACAAAGGGTGGATTAGATTTTCTTCTGGTGCTTCTTTTTTCTGGATTCCCTCTTGGGGTAGGAGTGGCTTCTGTCTTCCCATTGGCTATGTTGCATTGCAGCACAAGTATGTACCATACAAACTTGATTTTTCTGAATTTTCATATGGAGAATCTTGGATTTCTTGTTGGGAATGATACATACTTCTATCCACTTGGTCTTTTTAAAATACATATGAGCCTGTTGTGACTGATTCAAATCATCTAAACTATTCTGAACAAGTGCATAGTTCTGCCATTTTGTGATAAAGGAGAACTGTGCCATCAGGTTACTATAATTAATAGAGCTTCATGGCATTGAGTAACACAATTGCAGCCATTTCGAAGTTATGCAAGATTTTTAATGGCAGCAGTATGTTGGCAGGGACAGACAGTAATATCTAACTCTGCTAAGCTTGGCTTGTTTGTATGGTCCATGAATGAGCTGCATTAGTATCACTGTCATTTATTCCCAATTTGCAATCAATGCATGCATCCTGGAATATAGACAGCTTGCAGGTCTTCAAAAGATTTACACATACCTAAAGAAAATTGGTTTGGTGAGTCTGCACATCAATGAGATACTATATCTGAGGTGTACTAGTAAAATGTGCTGGATGATAGTATCAGCCAGTGGAACAGACATTCACATTTGCATAGAGAAACTGGGCTTTGAACAGGCTGCCAAAGGCAAGTAATTTATGTGCAGCCCAGTTTGCCAACTGAACTTGGATGCCAATCAAAGTAGTGGCACATCAATTACAACTTGACTGCTGGCTTCAATGACAGTGGCGTCATGCACAATTGAACTCTGCCTTGGTGTCCAGCTTAGGAGGCTCTGTAATCGATCTCAGTGCATGACTCACACCACTGCTAATCGAAAGATCACTCAAATCCTTTTTGCCTTCCAACGTTGCAATGAACCAGTTTTGTTCCCGAATAACCTCGATGGTCTTCTCTGAGATACTGAACAGCTCCTTCAAAGAGTCTACATGTCCATAAACAGGCGCGATATCCATGAATGGCGTCAGCAGACGTCCACCACCAATTTTTCTCAGATGCATATGTACCGCAAAAGATTAGCACACACAAAAACGGCAAAACCATGTCCGAACGAACGTGACAGATTTCCCCATCCTTCAAGATATCAATCTTCGTTGACTCAGGTATCTCCTTGTTCACCACCTCATCAATCATTAATCAGCGTCCAGAGCATCCCTTGAGCAGCCCTTACCACCTCCGCCAAGCCACCCTCGCCGATCAACTGCATACACTACTTAATCGACCACGTCTCCGTCAATATCTGCTGCGGGAACCACTCCTGTGGCCGTTGCGTGCGTTGAATGTAATTTGGACGTAGACGTGGAAGGAACTGGGGCATAGCCATCACCGCTGTTGGTACTGACATCACTCGCGTGCGGTGAGGCGTCCTCTCGATGATCTGTTGCTCGCGTTCCGTGTTGTGAAGGACGTACCGCAGTCCGGTCGAGGTGCCTATCCCCTTTACTTTTTCGTCAAAATCGACCTTGATGCGTTGAGGCATATGCGCCCGAGATGACTACATGCGGCTATCTCAGACGAACTAGCGATCCAAAGTAGATAGAGTGAATACTAACCGGAAACGAAGATAATCATGGCTGCGACGCCAATCAAAGCCCATACGACAAAGAAACAATGTCCAGCTGGAGCCGTCAGGGTGAAACAGCCATAGCCGATCGTCGTAAAACTAATGTAACCTATCGCACACTATCAGCGAAGAAATATTTACGAAAAGAAAGCACCCGACAAAAGTATACGGCTTCTTTCCAAACCTCTAGCCTTGCTTTGCACCACCCTGAAAAGTATATCAGATAAATCATTATACGCAAATGTTGCGGTTTACCCACAATCCAGAAAACGAGAAACCAAGCCCAACTCAGACCAAAGCGCCAAGTATAGATATGGTTTTTTCTCTGTCTCCGCCATATCCGTACGGGAGTCCTGTGTATCTCACGTAGACGTCGTTTCTAAACTTCCAGAACTGTCCAGAGCATCTCCAGTCGAAAGATCGTGGGAAATAGGCCCATGCGGTAGACGACATCCACTAGATTCATAAGCGGCGGGACCAAGCCTTGTGATCATCGTAGTCACGGTGCCTGTCCCAGGAGTCGATCCGCTAGCAAGATTATAACGATGGCAAGCACAAACCACGAAGACAGATTATGAGTTGACGCTCAAGAAGGACCCATAGATCCAGCTTCATTGTTTGGTATGGCTCTCGTCTTCGCGTCTCCCAGCAGTCGAAACCCGATCAACCCGACAAGTAGCAGGACTTGAGCTCTGAGAAAGAGTCTTACGATCGCTCTTCGTCTCTGGAATTTGAATAGGCGCAAACGTCATATGACGTCTTCATCGCTTTCTGCACGCCTCCGACGTTGGGCGGCTCCCCTCTTCGTAATAACCACTTCCGATAGTGGAGATGAAAACGTTCCAGCACGGTTTCGCGGATATATCCGACCACGAAAACGATGTTAATTACGCCAAGGGCCATTTTTGGGGATGATGTCGCCAAAACTGATGGTCTCGGTGGATTAAGTGAGCATCAAGAACCCAAAGCAAGGCAGAAAAATACAATAATGAAAATAGTCAAATAAGAACGTTGTCTTCTGGTGAAGCAACGGCGCGACGACTCGCCACTTTGCTTGAAGCCGGGGACTCGGGAGTTCGAAAAAGATTGGTTATGGTCACGTTGGGGTAGAGGAGGCCCGAGAGTGGGCCGAGGGGAGGTAGAGAGCACTTACGAACACGATCAAACTGGCAGAGTGGGAATACATAAATATGGACAACCTAGGTCTGGATGCACGTACTAATATGATAATGATCAGGTTGGCAGAAGGGTGCTGGGGGTGCACTCACATGTACCATGGACAGGGGAAAAGTAGCGATGTCAACAAGTTGACAGCGATTAACGATTTCGATTCAGTGCTCGAAGCTTGGTTGCCCACGGAATCACGATCACAGCAAGGAATGGGGGGAACATCGACATAAGGTTCGGAGATTAATGAACAGAGTGAGCGACTCGGCGCTGTCGTGGGGGAAATCAGGGACCGATGGGGGGTCGTTGTCGTTGTAGTCGAGGCAGGCCGCGTTGTGTTCGTGTCGACTGAATTACTAACCATAGCGGACCAGAGCGCACCCAGCACTGGCGAAATGGCAGCTGGATAGGTGAAATTACCAGACGAACTGCCCGACAAAAGACGCGCCGTTGGCCTTGGCCTACTGGGCGTTGGGGTAAGTCGTCCTCCCACGCACTGTCCGTAAACATTTCGATTCTTCTAGTACAAGTGGAACATGGCTAGAGCTCTAGTAAATGGTTACAGCGTGCGTCAAGGACCGGCAACTTGGTCAATCTTGGCAGACGCTACACGAGATTGCCTTTTCCGTTCTCGTTCAAAGGCTGCCATCGCGTCGCGCCATTCAGCATCTCGGGGAACACCTATTCTTGAGATGGGCTGCTCTGGAGGCTTTAATGGACCGGCCCGATGGAGAGGCCAGATGATGTAACTCAGCTTTGCGTCTACCAAGCCCAGAGGTACCTGTACCCACGTTGTGAGTTTGAGCGAGGGCAGACACTAGGCGACGCGACGTACCGGTCCAAACGAGTTGCTGTCGAGAGTACGAAAAGACTCATCACCCTCGACCCATATGTGGCCCTCTGGTACGCGCACCTCGGGCTGCGGGTATGGCGGAAGTGCTTGGACGACGTCGCCTTCGACGGCGATGACGCGCTTGACGATCATTTTCCGACTATGAACGGGATCTCTGTAGGCACGGGTGAGCGAGAGACAAAAGAGAGGATGAATACGGGTACTTGAGGGAGACAATGTCGCCCTTGGCGATTGGCGGTCCGGAATGCAAGGTGAGACGGTCGAACACGACGATGTCGTCCCATCGGGAAGTGTCTGGATTGAGAGTAGGCTGATTCTGTCAGGAGAGAAAATGACATGGGGCGGTTGCGGACCTGCATGCTGCGCCCTCGGACGGTCTTGACGGTGTAGCAGTACTGGGTAAAGGCTATACCGACAGGTAACCAGTAGAGCATCCGGAGGGGACTGCGGACAAGGCGGGACATTGGAAGAGTACTACTACAAACAAGTGTACACGGCTGCCCACGGACATCCGCAGTCCAGTAGCTGCGTCGCGCAGTGTAATAAAAAGTAGAGGATATACGTTCTGTACTTGGCATGATGCGCAGCCCACCGACCCCTCCGAGGTGGCAGTCCAGCAGGCCTACAACTCCCGCTCGTCCGCTCACCAGTTCCGCCACACCACCATCATCCACCATGGAGGCGCTCCGACTACAGAAAAAGTATCCAGAGGTAACCAAAGATGAGATGTTCGATCTCATCAATCGCTTCAAGTCGGTGCACAATTCCATCACAGACGATTGCTCACCATAATCGAACAGCGCAATATCGACCGACACCCCCGGGCGCATCGACAAGAGCGCCGTTCTGCATGCCCTACAGAGCAGCGGCGAATCCTACGATCAGGCCCGCGAGACACTCAAGGGCGTATCCGTCGATGCCAGCGGAAAAGTCGAGCTCGAAGATTGGGTCGAGGTGCGCAATGATGTCATCTCCTATTCGCCCACCTCCTCATCCCTCCACCCTAGCTCAGCGTCAAGCTAAGAACTCAGACAAAGTCATCCGTCCTCCCAACCAGGGCTGGAAAAGTCACCGTCAAAGGCTCCAACGCCAACGTCAGTCACACCATCAACGAGGACGAGCGAAAGGAGTTCACCAACCACATCAACCTCGTGCGCGCCTTTCTTCTAGTCCCCCTATTTTCCTACTCACCACTTCACAGGTCATCGAGAATGACCCCGATATTGGCGATCGATTCCCAATCCCGACAGACACTATGCAGCTCTTTGACGACTGTCGTGACGGTTTGGTCCTCTGTAAACTCCTCAACGATTCAGTCCCAGACACTATCGACACCCGTGTCCTCAACACCCCCACCGCTCGAAAACCCCTCAATGCCTTCCAAATCACCGAGAACAACAACATCGTTATCACTTCCGCCAAGGGTATCGGCTGCTCTGTCGTCAACATCGGATCGTCGGATATCTCCGACGGCAGAGAACATCTCATTCTTGGCCTCATTTGGCAAATCATCCGCAGAGGTCTTCTTGCACAGGTTGACATCAAACTTCATCCCGAGTTGTACCGGCTCTGCGAGGAAGGGGAGACAGTAGATGATCTCCTTCGTTTGACCCCTGACCAAATTCTCCTCCGATGGTTCAACTACCACTTGAAGGCAGCGGGGTGGAAGAGAAGGTAATATCTCTCACATCGGCGTCGGTTCTTTTTGACTCTGATTTGTTCCAGAGTAAACAATTTTAGCCGGGACGTGTCCGATGGCGAAAACTATACCATACTTCTCAACCAACTCAAGCCAGAAGAATGCTCTCGTGCTCCCCTCCAAACACGAGATCTCCGCCAACGTGCCGAACAGGTTCTCCAAAACGCCGCCAACATCGGCTGCCGCAAATATCTAACCCCATCTTCCCTCGTCGCCGGCAACCCGCGTCTCAACCTCGCCTTCGTCGCCAACCTATTCAACACCTGGCCCGGTCTTGCCCCGCTCGACGAGCAAGAAGCCAAAGACTATGGCGCAGTCGAAGACTTTGATGCTGAAGGCGAACGCGAGGCTCGCGTCTTCACGCTCTGGCTCAATTCGCTCGGCGTCGAACCGGGCGTGTTCAACCTGTTTGAGAATCTCAAAGACGGACTGGTCATCCTCCAAGCGTTTGACAAGATCCTCCCTGGCTCAGTCATCTGGCGACGGGTCTCCAAGCCTAAAGGGGACGCTCAGGCACAGTCTCGACCGTCGTTGGACGGCGAAGAGCAGGAAGAGATCGGTATCACGCCCAATCAGAGTACCTTGTCCCGGTTCAAGCAGGTCGAGAACACCAACTATGCGGTGGAACTGGGGAAGCAGAACGGAATGCATCTGGTAGGAATTCAGGGCGCTGATATCGTCGATGGGTCGAGGACGCTCGTTCTCGGTCTTGTCTGGCAACTCATGCGGTTCGTTCTATTTCCATTTCTTTTCCCCGCTCTCTTTGTTGACTTGTGATAGGATGAATATCACCAAGACGCTCACGGCGCTCTCTGGGTCCGGTCGTCCCATCACCGACCAAGAGATCCTTAAATGGGCCAACATGACGGTCCAAAAAGGCAAAGCCGGCGCGCGGACCATCCGGTCGTTCAAAGACCACTCTCTGACTACGGGTATCTTTATCCTCAACCTCCTCGATGCGCTTCGACCGGGGATCGTCGATCCGGCGCTCGTCATCGACGTACATGACGACGGCAACTATGAAGATCGACGACAGAACGGTGGGTATTTTGATTTCTCCTTTCCGCTTTCGTTGACTGTCTTTGTAGCCAAATTGGCCATTTCGATCGCGAGAAAGATGAACGCGCTAATTTTCCTCGTTCCAGAAGATATCGTCGACGTTCGACCACGTTTGGTGCGTCTGTCGTCGCCTTCGGTTGTGAATCTGATGCGATTTTTGGAACCAGATTTTGACGTTTATCGGAAGTTTGATGAGCATCGCGCACTAGTGTGAAAGCGAGGGGTTATAGCTACAGGGAATCCAACTCATGTATGTATTTAAGGTTGTAATTCAAGATCGTTTCTACCGTTCTATTTTCGTCGACCGATCCTCTACTTGGATCGTTTGGCGTTTCCAGTGCCGTGTTGTGCCGCCTTCCAAGCCTTCTAAACTTCTTTTTTTTTTTTTTGACGAATCGCTCAATGCGAACCAAAAAAAAATCTGCCGTGCAGTTCATTCTCGAAGCGCCAGAAATCGCATGCATTTATGGTCCTGAGTGAAAGAGCATCTCCCGCAGCACGTTACATAAGTGTTTGAAAAAAGGGGGCCGACGCCATTTCCTCGGTCAAGTGTATCATCGGAGACATCCACGTAACACGGCAGCACATTCTGAAAAAGTGACGTCAGGAGGGACCCTGGCGTGTCGTACATACACGATCGGGTTGTCTAGAGCTAATAGATGCGTTTTTTCAAAAGTAAATATTGTATGCAGTCATAGAATCCATGCTAAAAATCGAATAGGCAAAGAACGTGAACACCGGCTCTCTGCCTTCGTACTAGTTTGCAGTGACGACTCTCGTAGCGGGTACCCTTGCGATCCTTGCGTTCGACGGCAAGCGCAGCCTTCACCAAGAAAACTCCAAAATTAAATCTTAAACTCGCACAGCGAAGAATCAGAATTTTAAATTACATTGTCAACACGACGAACTACAAGGTCACCGAGAAAAGATGAGCCAATGACTTCTGCTACAGTCTAATCTGTTCCAACATCTGTTGCCTCCATCAGGATTTCCTCGACAACCTCAGGCTCGTTTTGCTCGACGTCCACAAACATGATCGCTGATTGAACACCAATGCGAGAACTCGTCAAGCCAAACGCGCTATCGATACCTCCGCATCGCACATCCTATAAATACAGCTCTCGCATGCCGATAGCGAACCGAGGGGCTAGTGTCGGGATTATACAAACAACGAGCGCACTCAATCAGAGACGAGCGAAGCTGGGATTGACATTAGGCATGATACTATCCATGTACATGATACGCACCTGGGATTGACAAGGAAAACTCTGGAGTTCTCCGAGCCAACCCAGGATTTATATACTATATGCCTCGTGCTCATGACTATTCTAGGATATTCGTGACTCTACCGTGCGTGACTCGACAAAGCGTGAAATTTCCTAACATTACCCCCTTTTTAAGGTTTGTCGTCCGCAACAAACAAAGGCTTCATGAAGGAATGTCGAAAGGATAAGAATTCGGGAGTGACGAACATGGAAGAAGGGATAGGGAGTGGTTCGTGACGACACTCGGGGCATGAACAAGGACCTTCGGGAAGGAGAGGAGGTGTCATGATTCTTTTCGCTTATTCATACTTACACTCTCACGTGACTTCTGACTCTCCATATCACGTGTAGATATTGTTCCATGACCTTCGGGGTCATTCCACGGACTATTACCATAGTAAGGACTCTGACCTGCCCTATACATTTACGCACGGACCAAGTCCCCATGTATATAAAGGGCACGCTCATCGTAGGAGCTCCTTACTTTCGGTTTATTCATTGTCTTTGCGAGTAACCTTAGGGCAACCTAGGACCTTTCATCGAGTCCTGATATAAAACCGAAAGTAATCCTTCCTACCTTGCCCGCCCGCGGTCAACATCGTTCGCACCTCACTCTTCGTGTCGTCAACACTTCGCCGACCAACCTATCCTCATCATCCTACCAACGTCTCACCCGACCTTGACCTCGTCGCTCGCACTCGCTGCTGTACTGCGCCAGTCCACGCCTCGTTGTCGCTCTCATCTACCTGCTTTCACATCAAGCCCTCTGGCTGTCTGAGTCGCTGAGTTATCGCGCTGGCAGCAGAGAGAAATCGCCGTACAAGTCGACGGCAAGCGATCGTTGCACTCCCATCACTGGCCTTAACGGTTTACGCCAGGCGTTTATACCGTGCCATCGAGAGAGTCCTCGCTCTCTTCTTCCTTCAGCTCAGCTTGATACGGAAGATCGTACGCTGGATTATCTCGAATCCACTTTGGACCTGGTCCGCCACACCTGCACGCTCCTAGAAGGACTTGCACTCGTATTCATCCTCACCTACCTCCAACTCGCCTATCGAGTTCTAGCTGTCGAGCCCGTTGCCATAGTGCCAGAGCCGCAGTTGCCCCTTCCACGCCAACCACTACGCTCCACGACAGACGTAGAGGATCCCACATCGGACGACGAGCAAACTGTCTACGAACCATCGTTACACTCTGACGAAGGGACAGTTGTCGACAACGACCCCACACTACCCAACCAATACATCATCGCCGCCCTCTCTCCTATCGCTCTCACGCCCGCCCCCAGGCATCTCGGACCCGGTTATCCAGTCACATCGACTTGGCGTAATCGAACGCGTATGCCTTCAATTATTGCTAACGCGTCCTCCGACTCCGACTACTAACAACCCTACACCGTGGCACGATCCTTGGGAAGACATAGAGCTACTCGCGATCCCGCGCGCGTACGCCCGATACCCAAGCGCATTATCCGCACCAATCCTAATCCCTTCCTCCCGCATAAGTGCTTGCGACCGGGTAACCACCAGGTAGTACGCAAAACCGAACCTTCTTTTCAGAGGCCGAAAGCGCGGAAAAGGAAGAGTGGTAAAAAGGTGTAAATAAGTTTTACGTTTTTAGCTGCCCAACATTTCGGATTCATCAACATCCCGCCGTACCCAGGGTGGACCCCATAGACCACCACACCTGCCTCCTGGAGACCGAACCACTCCAGCTTCATATCCTTACCCGCCACCAGTCATTAGTCGCACTTTCTCGCGACTCAGTGACCAACCCGTCATGGCAACCGAAACCACTCCCGTCGATCCCCAAATTCCTCCTCTCCTTGCATGGCCCATGGCTGGGACCTACGAAGAATTCCAGGGACAATACGCCGCGTACGTCCAACATGTGGCCCAACACGGAGCGCATACCGCTACGCCTCCAGCCCTACCAATCATCCCGCCAAAAAAGAAAAAGTCAAGAACGGTAGATGACGACGAGCCAAAAGAACTCAAATTGGGCAAATCCTACGTCGAAAAGCCACCGCCATTCTCGGGGAAACCCGAAGACTACTCTAAATGGCGAGCCAAATTCAAATTGTACCTACTCGGCTTCGATCGACCAGTCAACGACGCCGAAGAGATCAAGATGTTTCTGGGGTTCTGCACCGACGGACCAGCAGAGGAATTCGCCACCCTGCTCATCGAGAAGGAACTTGACTACGAAGACTATACCGCTCGAGGCTTCTATCGAACCTTCGTCGACCCCTACTTCAAACCCGTATACGAATCAGCACGTGCCGAAACGGAGTTGATCAATCTGAAGCAAGGATCGATGACCATCGAGGAATTCCTCACCAAGCAACAAAATCTTATCGCTCGCGCAGAGTGGTCAGAAACCACCAACGGCCGACAACTCGTCCGCCTACTCCGAACCAACGCCCGCAATAATATCGTCGAACAGGTCGAAAGGTCGAGCCTAGATATGACTACGACATACGCAAACAGCTACTCTGAATGGACCAAACGACTCATTCAGGCTGGCCATCTTTTGACCGAAATCACCGAACGAAAGCGAGGCATTCCCTCTGACCTGCCGAAACCACGGGTCAAATTCCCCTCACGATTCGTCGAACCTCACACCGCGACCGCGGAGACCACGGGAGTCTTCGGAGGCCGAGGCGCTCCCATGGACTTGTCCAAAGCAAGAGCGACTGGAACATGCTTCCGGTGTGCCAAGGAGGGCAAGACGTCGCCATGGCCCTGTGTCGACCACCCACAAAAAAGCTCCGGCTCGAAGAATATCAAAGTCCGCGGACTCGACGTTGAATACTCCACCTTAGAGGAGTTGGAAACCGCAGTACGAGACGCAGACGAAATGGATTTTGGAGAAGAGAACGAGGATTGAGGTCACCTCGCTCTCAAGGTACGTCTGTAAAGGCTGTTTGTAATTGTAATGTTACGGTCAGGGGCGCCCGGGCTATCAAGCCGAAGGACGGCGCGGCAGTACCGAAAACTGTGCTTAATTCCCCTGTGTCTACTAACAAATTCGCCTTACTAGACATCGAAGAGATCTCAGACTGCGAAAGCGGTCAAGGTCCTAGTTTGCCGGCTATGCAAAAGCCAAATGTACCTTCGCCCCTACTGGGTGTTACAGCTGTACGGGCGTCCGGGCCCCATGCAATCAAGAGGCAGACAAAGACCGAGACTGTGAGTAGAAAGGAACCAACCCCGGTCACGATCCTCAACAGAAAGGATCGGGGATGGAAATCAACGATCCAGCCTTGGTCCACGAAGTGGATCAAGCAGATTGCCAATGACACCCCGGATGAACGACTCATCGCTCATTTACGAGCCTTTGTCCACGACACTCGCCTTTCCGAGGTAAACGCTGAGCTAATCGCGGACCTCCGGAATGCAACTCACGACGCCGCCGAGTTCATGCTCCTCGAACTCACTCAGAAACCTCGCTATCGGACAAAGAAACCTTCGCCCAACACATTCGAGATATCAGTCATACTCGAAAATGACTCAGGAAAGAAGGTTGACGCTACTGCCCTTATCGACTCAGGGTGTATGGCGTCGGCAATCGATATCGATTTCGTAAAGGAGCACGAACTCGAACAGAAACCCCTACCCCGCGCGATACCAGTCTACAATGCCGACGGAACCGCCAATAAGGAAGGTGCGATCACGCACTACGTCGATCTGAAAGTGACTATCGGAGACCACCAATCTGCTATTCCCTTCTCAGTGACACGCCTATCCTCGCAAGCGGTCTTCCTAGGATTCGATTGGCTACGCCAATATAACCCCCAGATCGACTGGCAGACCAAGGAGATAAGATTCGCAGATGACACGTCCCCATTATGGCAATACGAGGACGAAGAATCGACCGATCGAGTCTTCCAGATTGAAAACAAATATATCGCCACGCTAGCAATGGACCTAGCGGCCGCCGCCAACCAAGGGAAACAAGATACCCCTTTTGAGCAAGTGGTACCCGCCGAGTATCACGAGTTCAAGGACGTATTCGCCAAGGAATCATTTGACGAACTTCCACCTAGGCGACCCTGGGATCACGCTATTGAGCTTAAACCAGGCGACCACAAGGTTGATTGCAAGACCTACCCACTCTCGTTAAAAGAACAACAAGAACTTAACACGTTCCTTGAAGAAAACCTCTCTACCGGTCGCATCCGACCCTCCAAATCACCCTTCGCATCCCCTTTCTTCTTCGTCAAGAAGAAAGATGGAAAACTCCGTCCTATCCAAGACTACCGAAAGCTCAACGAAGCTACCATCAAGAACCGATATCCCCTCCCGCTCATCGAGGAGATCGTTCAGAAGCTTCGCGGAGCCAAGTTTTATTCAAAAATGGACATTAGATGGGGTTATAATAACGTACGAATGAAAGAAGGCGACGAATGGAAGGCCGCGTTTCGAACCAATCAGGGACTATTCGAACCCCTCGTCATGTTCTTCGGACTCACGAACTCCCCGGCAACGTTCCAGACTATGATGAACCACATCCTACGCGATCTCATTGCGAAAGAAGTGGTCATCGTCTACATGGACGACATCCTCGTATTCACCAAAACCCTCGACGAACACCGCCGTGTTGTCAAGGAAGTCCTATCTCGACTTCGCGAGCACAAACTATCGCTCAAGCACACCAAGTGCGAATTCGAAACAACCACCACAGAATACCTCGGACTTGTCGTTTCCGACGGAACAATTGCCACCGACCCTACCAAAGTTGACGCCATCCATACCTGGCCAACTCCTACCTCCCGCACCCAGATCCGCTCATTCCTGGGCTTTCTCAATTTCTTCCGTCGCTTTATCAAGGACTTCGCGGCCATCGCACGACCGCTCAACCACCTTACCAGCGAGAAGAACCCCTTTGAATGGACGCCTGCCTGTCAGGACTCCTTCGACACCCTTCGAGACGCGCTCATTAACGCGCCTATCCTCTCCCTCGCCACCGACTTCGACCCCTTCCGAATCGAGACCGACGGTTCAGGCATAGGACTCGGGGCCATTCTGTCGCAACATCAGAACGGCCTCTGGCATCCGATTGCGTATCTGTCGCGGTCTCTCTCGGACGCGGAACGGAACTACCATGCCGCCGACCTGGAGTTCGCCGCCATCATCGAAGCCGTTACCACCTGGCGCCAATACTTACTTGACGCCCACGTTCCTTTCGAGATCCTCACCGATCACCAAAACCTCACATACTTCGCCGTCCCGCAGGACTTATCCCGCCGCCAAGCTCGATGGAACCAAATCATGCAAGAGTTTCACTATACTCTCGTCCATCGATCCGGCAAGACGAATCCCGCTGATCCTCTGTCCCGGAGGTCAGACTTTGAAAGGGGGGTGAAGGACGACAATAAAGGGGTTACGATTTTTCCCACTCTTTTACAGCAGAATCATGTGTCGTTGGCTGTGGAGAACGCAGCGACACCCGACGCGGATTTCATTTCTATTCCTATAAATATTAACGAACTCTCTATTTCACATACAGACATTTATTCAAACGGTATAGATATGCGAACGCTAGCGGCAATGCGTGTAGCCGAACAGAATATTTCTTTCTCCTCTACCATACTCGAACGCATTAAAAAGTTACAGCATCTCAAGGACTCTAAAGTAGTACGGGCGCTAGCCCAACACGACTCCCGCTTCTCTATTCGCGATTCTCTCATTCATTTTAAAGACACCCTTTACGTACCAAAGAACGATTCCCTCCGAACAGACATACTAACTAATATCCACAGTCACCCTACTTCAGGACATCCGGGTATCAGGGCCACCATACGAAAGGTCCATGAACATTACTACTGGCCTACGTTGACCAAAGACGTCAAAAGATTTGTCAAAGGATGCGAGGAGTGTCAAAAGAACAAAGCCATCACGACACCTCGTCACACCCCGTTGCACCCAAACGAGATACCAACGCTACCATGGGAACACATATCCCTGGATCTCATATCCCCACTTCCGGAGTCACACGGAAGTAACGCCATACTTGTCATCGTGGATCGTTTCTCCAAGATGATCCGACTCTTCGGAGTGAGAGATACCATCAATAGCATTGGGATCGCAACCATACTCCGCGACGAAATCTTTAAACTCCACGGCCTTCCATCCAAGGTCATCTCAGACCGAGGACCTCAATTCGTATCGACGTTCATGACAGAACTCCAGAAACTCCTCGGCATCACTCCAAATCCCTCCACCGCCTTCCACCCTCAGACGGATGGACAGACTGAGCGATACAACGCTTGGGTCGAACAGTACCTCCGCATCTACGTCAATCACCGACAAAGCGACTGGAAGGATTGGCTCCCTATGGCCGAGTTCGCACATAACAACACCTCTCGCTCGACGACCGCACAAACCCCATTCATGCTTAACTATGGGCATAATCCGCGCGTCAATGACGAGAAACGAACCTCAATTCGAAGCGAGTCAGCTACGGACTTCGCATGACAAATGAAGGTTCTACGCGACCAAGCTACGGAAGCCCTACGGCTAGCCAACGAGGACATGAAAAAGTTCTACGACCGTTCCACCCGCCCAACGGAGGATTATGCTCCCGGCACTCTAGTTTGGCTCGAGGCAACACACATACGTACCAATCGACCCATGAAGAAACTTGACCAGAAACGCTACGGCCCATTCAAAGTCTTATTCAAGGTCGGTGTCGCCTCGTACAAGCTGGACTTACCGCACAAGTGGAAAGCCATCCATCCGGTATTCCACGAGTCCCTACTCCACGCATACATACCCCCGATGTCCGGGCCCACTCCTATACCCCCACCGCCTGATCTGGTCGATGACGTACCCGAGCAGGAGGTCGAGAAGGTGATCGACTCCCGACAACGCGGAGAGCGATTCGAATACCTCATCCATTGGAAGGGTTTCCCGACCGAAGAAGATGAATGGATTCCCAATACCGAGCTCGCCCACGCTCAGGCCGCGGTATCCAAATATCATCGCCTCCATCCGACTGCCCCTCGACCAACCACACGTCTACGTCTTCGACCCATTACCACTCCTCCTACATCAGGATTAGTCCTACTCCCTAACGAGCCGCCATGCACGTGTCCCCCGTGTACCACCTCGTCACCCACCTTCTCAGACCCCAGGTTCCTCGAATATCGCAAACAGTTTAAACGGTTTGACGACTCCATGTTCGATACCCCTGACGATCTTTACGTCTCCTGAGGACATGAGACCTTGAAAGGGGGGTAATGTCATGATTCTTTTCGATTCTTTTCGCTTACAACTCTCACGTGACTTCTGACTCATCCATATCACGTGTAGATATTGTTCCATGACCTTCGAGGTCATTCTACGGGCTATTACCTTAGTAAGGATTCCGACCTACCCTATACACTTACGCACGGACCAAGTCCCCATGTATATAAAGGGCATGCTCATCGTAGGAGCTCCTTACTTTCGGTTTATTCATTGTCTTTGCGAGTAACCTTAGGGCAACCTAGGACCTTTCATCGAGTCCTGATATGCGGTGCCACACGAGAATCCAACTCGTGTGGTCCCTACCCTCACCGAATGACTCGGCCGAAGTCCATTGACCTGAAATTCTGTCCCGAATCTACTCCGCACCTTGTTGACATACATGGCAAAAATGGAGCTTTTGATGGTACACTGCAGCCAATCATACCGTGTAAGAAAAAACGGTCAAATTGCATCTAAAATTTTACAACCACCTTCTAATACCTTACCAAGCCCTTTAACCCAGGAGACCTTCGCCATCAGAGGATACAGCTGAGTTGTATCCATTTGTACCCAATTCATCATAACGTGCAATGCGCAGCTGCTGACTTGGAGGGATCATCTTCTCTTCCACACCATGCGGTGCCCCTCCATGCAAGACTCCTACTCGTTTCATGGCAAGCAACTACAAGACCTCAGCACATATAATCGGTTCACTTCCAGGGTTAATACGTACATTGTGCGCAGCATTGCTGTGGTCGTACACTCCACCAAAGAACGCAGCGGTAGCGTCTTTACCGATATACATCGTCAGCAAGTACCGACCACCTGGATGTTCATCGAGGAAATCCGACACATCATGGATAAAACCTGCAACACAAATCAAAGACCGTGTCTCGGCCTGGCTTTGGTCTATCCACCGCTCGTCAATAAATACACGCATAATCCATACACTGATCGCTCACAGCTCTCCCAATTGATCACTTGAAGGTGGTTGTTGTCCGATGGCCAAGAAAGTTTATCCTGGGTATCACGCAAGTGTCGTAGCTGCATGGTCAGCTGCCCCTTGCGAACCTCGTTGTCCGGGAATGTCTATAAACCTGATTAAAACACAGCCTTCAGATAAAGAATAAGTGTACCTTCAGTTGCGAAGCGAGTCCAACCTGTTGGCAGAGCCAGATAAGCCATTTACTGGGGTCGTATTGGTACCACTTGATCGCATTCCGGTAGTCCACGGGGAATTGGTGGTGGAAGTTGTGGTATCCCTCCCCAAAACTGACGAGAGCAGTGAAAAAGTGATCACGAGGTGTATGTTTATCATCGAAGGGTGCGTCGCCGAAATAGTGGGCAAGAGAGTTGATACAAAACGTAGACTAGAAACGCATGAGCGAACGAATATCAACCCATTGCAAATACTTACATGTTGGACAAAGATCACTCTTATCAAAGCAGCATATACGAAACCGCCCTTCCAGTCGCTCCATCCAAGGCCTGCGACGACTGTCGGAAAGACGGCAGCCATTATGAAGGCTAGTTTGTGGTAATGACGATATTGCCAGTTAACAATATCGTCCTTGGAAAGGTCACCCGTGTCCACTGGACCAGGTTTACGCCGAGGCTTCAAAATCATCCAGCCAATGTGGGAATAGAGGAGACCTTTGTGGGCGCTGTAAGGGTCGAGATCGGAATCGATATACCGATGGTGAGCGCGGTGACCACGCGCCCACCACTTGATGGAACGCTGAAGTGCGCCGGCGCCGAGAAGAGCAAGAGCGTATTGTAGTGGTTTAGATGCATTGTATGAGCGATGAGACCAAAGACGATGGTATCCAGCCGTTATGGCTGAGTGTCAACGTCAACATCGTTCCCGAAAAATAGTAAAAGACTCGAACCTATACCGGTCATATAATAGTACATGACTGCCCAAATAGCCGTCTCCCATCTGAGGGGAGTGTAGCACGCGCTAACGAATCCCCAAATAGGAGTCAAACTAAAAAAAATGACGTCGAACCAGTTGAGGTTGTCCAAGAGGTTGTCCCAGGTGATTGGTGGTAGTGCCTTTTCGTGCTTTAGCAGGTGAGACAGGTAGTTACGCGGAATGTCTTGGTCATTGACAGACTGATTTGGGTCGATGGTTTTACCGACTGCGTCATCCTGGGGAGAGCCTGTAAATGTGGCTATTGACACCATGTCCAGAAAGTGTTGGAGGGTGCACGAGAACAAAGGGCAATATGTTCGGGATTTCATTCAAAAATCTTTGGGGTTGCCTCTCAGAGGGCTTGAGCTTCGCAAGATCTGAGATCTCATTTGCATACCGTCTGAAATGAAACAAGCGATAAGTTGAGAGCTATCAGTTTAGTGCATTACGTTCCGCAGGAAAGCCTTTTGATTGGTGGATCCCTCTCGCGAAAGCAAAATCGTGTCCAAATGGGGTACGCACTAACGGGATTATAAATTACACTAGTCTTTTTATATTTCTTTGCGCAGACCTTTCGGTTATCCGACGGGCCGCATCCACCACTGTGCCGTTATTCATTAGATGTTGAATATTGTTTTCGCGTCATTCAGATATCTGCAGAAGCGAAAAAATATCGTTACTGGTTGATAAGTTCTACGAGCATTACCGAGCTCAATGGCGAATTATGATTGGAGGACAGCCAGCAAAAAAGGAAACCAAGAGTCAGGACAGGCTAACCCAAAACAAAAACGACTGAAGCCCATCCCAAAGCCCATTCCAATTTGCCGGTGCCACTGGGTTATCAGTATCGAGTCGAATATACCGCAGGCTGCTGGAATTACGTATCTTACGTGCTGGACGGAAAACGTTGTGATTGGTCGATTTACTGTGCCGTTTGTGCGATGGCGAAGGGTCCCTTCCAATCGGGGAAAAGGTCAGGATAACTCAAAACAAGAACGAGTGACGCCCATCCAAAGCCATTCCAATTTTCCGATAAGTTTGGCATTGCTGCTATCACTGTAGCTGGAGCCGAGATAACGCGAGAGAACCCCAATTGATGCACGGCACCGTGTCGCTCCCAACTCCAAGTTCCCATTGAATGCTTGTGGTGACACCCCGTGGAAGAGGTTTTATGATAGCTAAAATAACTCAGCTTTGATCACTACGATGGGCTTCGATGTCGACCATTCGGATACATCCTAACCTCCGGGTTTCCACAGCTTGATACACAACTAGTCGGTGACCCGTGACCTAGGAGTCGGCGGTCGTAGGATGCTGCAGGCGCTCTCGGTCTGGTACTACAGTGTTGTTCTGATGCCTGGAGGTGGGTACTGCCAAATTCAGTGAATTTCGACATGAATCCGTGTGAATGCTTGCAATCTCGATGTCGACGTCTTGAGCCTCCTCGATAATCTACCTCGACAACGATGCCATCGGGAAAAGAGGAATTCATTATTGGTTGTGTGGTCATGAGCGGCGCTTCAGGACCGACCGAAGCGAGAAAATTTGCCGTCCGCATATCCCACTACCTGCGTGGGTGCACATACTACCCACGCCAGAAATGTACTAATCACGTAGGGTTGACAAGTGCCATTATCACTCTGTACCTGACTCAATGACTCTTATCGAACGCCGACTTCCCGAGTGCGTCAGCAAACACGCGATCGTCGGCGTGGTTGTGCCTGTGAAGGATATGCAAAAATAAGACAGAAACAATCCCACAATCCCATGCATGATCAAAGCTGATCATGCGAAGTCATCAGGAAACTGACTTATTGGGACTTTTGGATCCGAGCCTGACTTTACATGTCTTTGGCCACTTTCTCAAATTTTGGACACTTTATAAAGCCGATCATCATCATGCGGGGTGGTAATAAGCATGACGCTGCAAGGTTGGGCGCCGCGCTGGGGGCCGTCGGTGCCTTTGGAGGGATGCCACTGATGGCGCTGACCTGTTGAACGCATGGTAGGTGGCATGTGGAAACACATGTATTGGACCACCTCCTTCTTTAGCCTTGGAGGTTAAAACAGGCGAGTTCTACTCGTCGTGACAACAAAATGACCGACGGATGATGGTACATCATATATTGACCGGACTGCCAGACAACGGATTTATTTCTCGCAGCTGTCGCGGAAGCGCGGTCGAGACTTGTGAGCGACGGCGTGCCCTATCTCGACGAAGCGACCGTCGCCGATTTATACTCTCTCGTCATCCTCGTTCCTTTGGTACGTTTGTACAGCTGGCAGGCTGGAGGGATATGTTTTTCTCCGCGACAGTCAGTGGGTATATGCACTTTTGCACCATCAAGACCAGGGACGTCATGTGGTAATACAGTGGTATCCGTCGACGATGAAGGCTGTTTCGACCACTCGGGGTATATTGTTCGATGAGATTGATCTAAATGGTCGAAGTCGTCGGCGTGTCTTGCAGTGCTGTTAGGCAAGTTCAACAAGCCATCCATCCATACGTTGTTAGTCAAAAAGCCAGCGCCTCTCACGCTTGGCAAGGCAAGGACAAGTCGTTGGACCTGCCATTTCGACTTCTTTGTGGACAAAATCTTAAAAGTGACATCATTAATCACGTGTCATTCTTCGAAGTAACACCAAATAACACCAAACTGGGCAATGTCTGTCTCATGGCAGGAGCGCAAAGACCTTCTCGGTTCGCTGCTCCAGACTCGCGACGACGACGACGAGGGCGTCGCACTTGACCGTCTTCTTCATGGTCAGACTACTATAGGAAAAACATGCAAGTATTGTCTTTTTTTCTCTCCTTAAATCCGACTTGATCAATCAAACACAGCAAAGACAATCCAGGTGGACTCGTTACGGTTCACCGACAAGGATCTCGTCGCACTCGGCACTTTGGATCGTGGCCAGTTCGGCGTTGTGTGTGCCCTCTTTTGGCGCCTATAGTCCCCACTAAAACTGCATTTAGATCGATGTGGTCAACTGTATTCTTGACGGACGGACGTATGTCCGCAAGTCAATCCAAAAGGTGGCCGCTCTCCGTTCTCGCGAGGTAACCCACATCAGTGTCTAGTTTTATCGTGGTCAATCCAACCTTGAACAGCAATGCTCTCCGCAAATTGAACGCGACATCTTATTGCTTGCCAGGCGCACCAACACCATGTGGGCGCCTCATCTTATGTGTTCGTTCCAAACTGCCACCCATCTCAACCTTGTCATGGATTATGCGGAGGGTGGCACGTTATGGGATGCGCTCGAATCCAGTCCTCACGGAGGTAGGGTGCTGGAAGCTGATGTACAATGGTGGGCTCCACAAGCCATTTGTGCCATTCATTGGTGTCACTCTCAGGGATTTGCACACCGGTACGTTCGAATTTCAATGACAATAATCCTACTTGAACCTTGATGTCACAGTGACATCAAGCCCCACAATTTCGTACTGACATCCAGTTCTCATCTCCGGCTTATCGACTTTGGTTCTGCCGCACCGCTATCCCATCCGGAACCGGATGGAAGCCAAAACATTCCGCAACGGCATTCATTGGTTCCTTGTGGCACATGTGACTATATTTCCCCGGAAATTCTGCAAGCACACGAGGATGCTCTACTTGCGCTGGAAATTTCCGATCAGCCCCCAGCTTCTCCCTGCTCCGACAGGCAACCTAGCACGTGTGGCCTAGAAACAGACTGGTGGAGCCTTGGCGTCATGCTTTACGAGCTAGTGTATGGTGTGACTCCGTTCTTTTCCAATGACATCAGAACAACGTACCTTCGGATTATGGACCACGAGGTTCGCGCTATATTATCCGTGACGTTCGTTACCGTCTCATACTTTTCTAGACCAGTTTGCGATTTGACAAGTCCCTCCCTATTTCGGAATCTTGTCGGGATCTATTGCAAAGGTAGTGTTTCCTCGTAGTTATTTTGGTTGCAAGCCTGACATCTTAAAGGCTTTTAACCTCCAGAGAACGTAGACTGGGCCGCCGCAATGTGCTCGAAATTACGGAGCACTCCTTCTTCAAATTCACACACTGGGCAAGCGTTGGCATGAGTAATACATGTTCATCTCATGATTAATTCCCTTTGGTAACCAGTTTTATAGATGACGCCCCACCGGAGCTCCATGTGCCGCACTTCATTTCTACAACACCGACTACGGATGCACCGTATGCACCTCCCGTGCCCCCGGATGAAAGCGATCCACAGACATTCCACTTTTCCGCATTGTTTCAGTCGTCCACGAGCACGTCTCCAGGCTGGTCCGCTCTACCATCGAGTCAGCACTTCACTCCCAAATCTAGGTCTCCCAAAGCGGAGACTTCCTTCATCGGGTTTTCATGGGGACCACTAAGGCACGCATTTAAACTACCGGATGGAAGCAAAAATGGGAGAGCGCCAGATGTGCTGAAAACTCAGCCTCTACTAGTTGTGGAATCTGGACCCTATACGCTACAAGGACCAAGTGAGGTGCCATCCAGCCGTCTGGACGCTTTCACGACGCCCATCCGTACCCATAACGTGACTCTGTACCACACACTCCCACGGAGGAGCACGACTGGTCACACACCACTGCGTCGGACGGTTTCCGACCGCGAGGCCATGAGGCAACTTTTGGACTGTATTGGCATGAGCGCGCGGAAAAAAGTGCTCGCCAGTGGTCGAAAGCCTCGATTGCTCGACTCTATTAACCGCAGTCGATCCGTCGCTATCAAGAAAGAACTCAGATTTGGACCACCGCCTGTCGTAACGCGTTCCAACAGCGCGTTTACCGACTTCCCACCTATCTCTACTATGTCGGAGTCCGAGGCGACAGAGACAGAATCGGAGGGGCCTCCGAGTCCAAGCCCGCGCCCAGGATCAGCCATGTCAATGATGAGCCGTAGAAGCTCCACGTCGACAATTATCACATCTCACTCTGCCCCGTTTCAAGTTCTACCATCTCCACTGCCTGGGGCATCCCCGGATCGCCGGGTTAAGGATGGGAATCTGGATGGTGATGCATTCGTGCAACTGGAAGATAGACTTGCCGCGTTAGTTTCACAATTGCATCGTATGCAGGCCGAGATAGATCGTGTCAAGGAACTTGTTAAGCCCTAAGGAGGTGGGAGGGGAGGAATGTTCTGAAGAACTTGGAGTGGACTCCAAATAGGGTCGGATCTTCACTGATCTCGTGCGTGTTTTACCGGCCTGGGGTAAGACTTCAGATGAATTACTTACAAAGAATATGGTAAACTTATCACTGCTGACACTGCGAAAGCAGACGCGAGCTCATCTGCATCCATGCATCATCATGCGGCTGAAGCTGCCCTGTTTGTCGTTTGAGGATATCCCGATTGCAATCTGTGGCAGGCGCGCGGAACCCGATGCAACAGTCACTACTCAGTAGCAGTGACCTTTTGAGACCTGGGAAACGACATCAGACTTGTAACACGTCTTGGCACGTTTGCCACTGCGACGTCGATCACATGCGTAACAACATAAACCCTTTGATCATCCTTCTTCGCCCGCCTTGTTCCTCGTACGAGGTCACACACAGGCGCACCGATCCTGTCAATTCAACGCGTTTATCTTTCCCGAACCACAGTCGTTTCCGGCTATGAGAAGCTCACACCCCTTGTCAACATGCTTTGCCAGCCATACCCTAAGGCAGTGGTGGGCGAGAAAATTTGCTAGTCGCACTGATTCGATTCGATTCCAAGGAAGATCGAATGGGGAATGCCCGTTTCAAAATATTGATAGGCTAGTGCGCATCGAGAATATCGACTATGCTATCATGCAGGTAAGTACGCATGTACAAACTCGAGCCCGAGGACACGAAGACATACATAATACGAATGATACACCATGATAAAAGCCTAACTTTTACATCTTCCATTCCACCCAGTCGTTCAGTGTCGCACATGACATTTCCAGGCTTCTTCACATCGTGCTACGGTTCCAAGGGTTCCATCTTCACCCACAGACCACCCTATGAACATAAGGAGATCAGTCATGCCCATTCTATAGCAAAGCACAAATCCATACCTTGGCATACATGGTCAGGTGCTTTTTAGGATAAAACTGCTCGATCGCCTGTCGTCCGGATCCGCGTTTCCACTTGGCCGGAGGACGGGACGCAGGATCAAAAGACTCAGGGGACAGTGTGAACGACGAAAAGTGTTGTAACAGACGAGTGAGCATGAACGACATCTCGTTGTAGGCAAACTGACAGCATGCGTCATGGTGAACCCCAGAACCAGAACTAGTGTACGATGGCCGTACCTGTTGTCCCAGACAGATGCGCGGACCGGCGTTGAAAGGAAGGAAGATGAACGGGTTGGGCGTAAGGTACTCGCGCAGCCGGTCATCGAGGAACCGATCCGGGTCAAATTCAAGTGCATCGGGGCCCCAGAGGTCGGCCCTCCGATGCATTAACAAGACCGAATAGGCAATGCTACATTGTTGGTCATGAATGGACTGCAAACGCGTGAGACTCTTACGTGGTTCCGGCGGGGATAAAGAACGGCTTTACATCCGGGTCTGATGATTGCCAGGTGGTGTCCTTGACGCATTCCCTGACAAGCGTTACTTGATAAGCACTTCGGCATCAGGCAAAGATGCAAGAACAACTCACCGAACATTGAAAGGACTTGTCGGAATGAGAAGGTCAGGCATCGGAAAATGGAAGACCATGGTGCTATAGTGCAAACATACACGGCAGGGAAGAGTCTCAAAGTTTCTACAGCAAGTGAGCCTATATTTCAAGGCTACAGTTATGACACATACCATTCAATACAGCACGAAGGAACTTCATCTCCCGAATGTCCTCATAAGTCGGACGTTGCGTAGGACCAACTTTTTCCATAACTTCTTCTCTCAGACGACGCATGATGTCCGGGTGCATAGCTAAGAGATAGACAGCAAACGTCAAAGTCGCGGCGGTCTTTCGCGCATGAGATCCCGCTGTTTGATAAAGGGCTCTAACTCACGTACCGTATCCCTTCCAGCCAACAAGATATTGAGTGTTTCATCTTTTAAAATCTTGATATCTAAATCATCGTGTCATTCAGCTGTAAAAGAAGATATCATTGCTCCGCACCTGTCGTCTGTCGCACCAAGTAGTCTAATAGTGTTTCACCATCCAAGTCTTTTTCCGTCCCTTGGGTCTGGTTCTGTTTTGCGATCGCGTCCTTCAAAATGGGCTCGAGGAAAGCATTAACGACCTTCATCGGCTCACGCGTAGAATCCTGGAATATTTCAAATAGTGGCCACGATGCTCCGACAATATTCCGCATTGCAAGGGCATGCTGAGCCGCATTAAATGCGGCTGCAAAGTCCAAGGCCATATTGGTGTCTTTGGGCCTCACGCTGGGGTGGAAGACGTTGTAAGGGTATGGTAACCCGGCTTCCAGCGTATCCACACAATGTCCGAACAAGAATTCGGCGGCAGAGTCAAGCGTAAAACGAGAGACGAGATCCTAGGTACCGAGTGAGTAAAACACAAGGGATATGCTATCCATGCACGCACTTGAAAATCGACTGCAAGACCTGCATGGAACCGCTCCTTCATGAGCGAAATGGCAGTCTCGGCATGACGATCAAAGATGTCGAAATGGCTGATTTTGTCGATGTTGAAAAATGGGCGAGCCATAGAACGATGTAATCTGAAAGAGTTAGTTATTTGCCAGAGGCACCCTGAAGGGAAGTCGACTCACTTCCATGTGTCTCCTAAGCTGGTCATCAGAGTATGTGCAATAATATAATGACTGATAACTCACCATCAGAATTGAAGACGCCCGTTCCCAGCATACTAACAGCGGTTTCATTGAACTTGTCTCCTATGAAAAGGTCAATGTTTGAACCCAAAAAAACATGCTCACAGAGTACGTACCTTTGACGTAGTTATTGAAGTCAGAGGCCAGTACAGTCTAAGATCGAAATACCATGCAGGGAGACAAAATACGTCTTAGAAACTGTCACCTACCTTGATTGCATGAGGTTCAGTTGTAATGATGAGATCCGCCCAAAAGAACCGCATGTTGTACACGTGTCCATGCAATTGTATTTGTTCCATTACGATCTCACCTTATATCCGTCCCCGGGTCAGCGGCCATCGACGAAATTGATTTTTGATGACTGACCCATGTAATCCGTTTCCGTCCTGCGCACCAAGTCGAACAACATGTCTACATTTCCAGGCAAGTATCCTCGAATCCGAGGAATCAGCCTCGCCCCTAAAGCTGCAGCTCTTCGGCATTGTAATACTTCTATAGAGATGATGCGCGCGGTCAGAGCGAACAACAGGGTAGCAGACAATGCAATAATCGAGGCTCCTACGCCCGGCGAGGATGTCATTATTCCTGCTGACGTGAGCAGCCTCGTAACAAGGAAAGATGAACCGAGGAGTGGAATGGCTGGGACCACCCAGCGGCCTATGTAATGCATGCCCGGCGTGAGTTGCATCGCAGCGCGTGTCTATATTGAAAGAAGCTACATTGTCAGGTATATAAAGCCTTCGCTGGCCCGAGACTGTGGCGAGGAGCGAGCGAGGAAAAATATCGCACGAAAGTTTGACTGAACTCCGCAATGCGGCGTTACAGCGTAGTATAACGGCCCTTATTCTGTGTGACGTGTCGCTCACCAAATCCTTTGGGGATGGTTCAGAAGGGTGGACTCCACGTTGGAATGGCACAGCATGGCAGCGTAAAGGTGTAAGCGGGAATCCGAAAGGACTCCGAGTGCCCAGGTGCCCATTGCTCACACCCAGTGTTTGAAGTGCCACGGGCGGTTGAAAGACCCTGCCACACACCATGACTAGGGCGATCCCGTGGCAAAGCTTTGGGCCGTAAACATGGCGGTGGTATTCCCACGGTCATTGATTCTCACCTGTGGGAGCGCCAGCCGCCATGTTCAAGGCTATGGCGCAGCCACCCATGGATTTGTGGCTTTACACGGGCACGCCCGTGGCACTTCAAACATTGCTCACACCACCCTTAGCTCCAGGTATATCTGACATCCCGTTGAGTAGAAAGCATCCCGATTTGCAACCAGTCTATCTGGGTTCGTGCCCTCCACAAACCTTGGCCAACTCCCTCGATAGGGCATAAGACTGGGAGCTGGTACCTTGGAAGGGGTAGCGGTAGCCCCCTGACGAGAACTTTCGCAGGTTAAAGTTGAACCATTGCCTATGGGCCACCCCGGTTGTCCGTCCCAACCGTACTGTATGTAGCATCCCCAGCGACCCGCGTTCCGACCCCAATCTTCGGAGAGGGGTGCCAGACGGACGAGCAAACGGGCTCGGCAGCTTCACATACAGACAAAGGACTGCTATGGCCGAAGGCCATAACCCGTCACACTTAGCAGGTATTGCCTACTTGAAATGCAGCTCAGCGCTCAGCTAGGGCCGGCGCGCGGGGAGCTTCTCGGACGATGTCGGAAAAACTATATGAATCTAAGCACCGAGATGTACATAAAGAATACGTTGGTCAAACGATATTCCCTTCAGTTCCTTCATCGTCTTGTGCATCGCAAGTGCGGCACGTGTATAATCCAGACCCACCAACCCGTCCGTCATATGTTTATAAAACCTCGACGTGATCTTCTTTGCCTGATCATCGTTCACCTCCCACATGGTCCCAATCACAGAGCGGAATCCGGCAAACAGCATCGCCGACGCAAGATGAATCATCTCATCGTGACTATCAGCATCTCCGACAGTCGTATGGCACGCAGAGAGATATGCAAACTGGGCGTCCCGTAGTTCGCATTGGGTGATATGTTCGATAGTATAATGACCATCGTAGAGCGCGAAGGCGGACTTGAACGGTTGTTTCTGGTTCGGGAAACCATGACATGCTAGATGAACCCATTGGTTCTTGCTGAACTCTTCCACTACGCGGGCAATGGAAGAGTCTGGTCCTTCAATACGTGTGAACGTGGCGAGACCATCAACACGTTGACCAATGATGGCTAGTTCGGCACCCACAGCAATCAATTCGTCCGCTCCCGCTGCGTTCGCTTGACCGATGCCGACGAATCGCTTCATTTGATCCAACGGCTCGTGCTGTCTAGCATGTATAAGGGCGCTTAGGGTGGGAGTATAAGACGAAATGTAGAAATCGCCTAGTTTCTTTTCACCGTTCTTGAATGGACCAGTCGCGTGCAAAGGAAAAAGAGAGAACTCGGCAGTAGGGCACCACCAGATACGTGATTGGGATGGGAGGAATGTCTGAAGGAAGTCAACAATTGGGGAGACAACCTCGTCCCAGATTTCCCGCAAGACAACCGCGATGTATTTAGTCATGTCCGTCGACTTTGCGCGAGCAACAAAGTTATGGAGGTCTAATGACAACTCTCGGACGCGTTCCCTTGTGATCTGCAACGGTATATGAACTGGACCCCGATCGGGTAAGATGATGAGTGCATCACAACCGTACTTGCTTGCATTCACGATAATGACGGGCCCTTCGCCGGAAGCTTGTTGAAGGTCGGAAAAGAGCAAAGGCAGGAGAAAGCGAGAGAGACCGGGCAGCTCGCGGATAGCGGCCACAATTTTGTGTAATTCAACGTTCAGATGGCAAACGCGATTATGCTGGTCGACTCCAGGGCAGTTAAGGATATTACGAATGAGCGAGGTTAATTGAATGAACCTATCCGCTAGACGCACTCCTTCTGGACCAGATGCTATAACGTCGTCGAGTGGAGAACGAAGGCGGGTAAGTTGGCTCCAAAAAATACCTCGTCCCTGTTCCAGAAATTCAATAGCTTTGGAGGGCGAATCATTCCGAAGACAGGACGAGAAGGCATTGACTGCGAGTGAAGATGTAAGACTCTTGAGAACGTCTAGATGTTGAGGTAACGGTGGCAGAGAGGCCAGATAGAGAGCGAGGAGCCGAAAACAGGTTTCATATGCTAAGAGCGTTACGGGATGCTGGAATTCTTCGGCCTTATCAACCCATGCTTTAGCGGTGAATATATCAACGAAGGATGCGACCTGGGGTATACTCGTCATCTGAGCATACAGGCTAAATAGGTCATCCTTGTCTTGCTGTTGACCCGACCTCATGAACCTAGTGTAAAGGTAGATTGCAAGGTGTTTCAAAGACTCTGAACGATAAGGGTGCTCTGGTGGACAGAGGGCTAATGCATCTCGACCAAGCGCAATAGCCTCGTCGATATCCTCCATCATTCCTAGCCTTTTGAATCGCAAGGAGAAACGAATTGCAAGATTGGACAAAGAAATCGAACGACCTGGGTGTCCTGGTGGACGAAGTGACAAAGCTTCTTTGTCAAGACTAATGGCCTTGTCGATGTCCTGTATTAAACCAAACAGCAGGTACCGACCGGAGAGATAAAGTGCGAAATTGTTCAAAGACATAGAGCGATCTGGGTGTCCTGGTGGGAGAAGCGCCAATGCGTCTTGACCGATATCAATTGCCTCGTTGATGTCCACTAAACTCCGAAGCTGCTCGTAACGAGTGTGAAGAGAAGCTGAGAGGTTGTTCATAGACAAAGAACGCTCTGGGTGTCCTGATGGGCAAATCGCCAGTGCTTCCCGGCCGAGGAGAATGGCCTCATCAAGGTCATCCATCCCCTTTATTTGCAAATATCGAGCAGAGAGGAACTTTACGAGGTTGTTTAAAGGCATTGAACGATCTTCATGTCCTGGCGCGCAAAGGTCCAATGCACCTCTGCCAAGAACAATGGCTTCGTCGATGTCATCCATTCCACCAAGTCGCTGGTACCGCGTACAGAGGTCGAGCGCAAGATTGTTCAAGGATATCCAACGGTCTCGGCTCCCCGGTGGGCGAAGGACGAGTGCTTCTCTGCCAAGGACAATGGCCTCCTCCAAATCTCCTATTTCCCCAAGCCGCTCGTACCGAGTTGAGAGCCGAGCTGCAAGATTGCTCAAAACCTGCGAAAGATTTGGATGCCCAAGCAGGCAAAAAGAGTGTGCGTCTCGAGTGAAGTCGATGGCCTCGTTGATGTCAGCCACTGCTCCAAGTCGACCGTACCGAAAGCTGAGATGAGTCGCCAGTTGATTTAGAGAGTCTAGTCGGATCTGGGAACCAGGGGGACAAAGATCCAGTGCCGCACGATCGAGAATGATTGCCGTGTCGATGAAACCGCGAGCGCTTCCTCGCTGAAACTCAGCTACAAGGAGGTTTGCTCGTGAATGCAGCTGTTCAACTGGGAGGGTGCATAATTTCGCTATTCTCCATACTGACAAGAAATACATACCTTTTGATGAGTCCATGTGTTCTTCTCAGGTTTGACACAACACAATAATTCGAAAAAAAGTACGGTTCAACCGTAACACGTTGCGAGCACTTTCAGGTACAAAAAGGTACGGATCCCTATGAACCCCAAACATGCCACAAGATGGCTATACTTGCCTAGACACCGTTCCGAATGCTGTGTTGAGTCCTCTGTGAAGCTTGCTATGAGTATCTTCTCCGGTTGTCCTGCTATCACGCACCCATCTTCACCCCGAAACTGCTCGGCGACCAAGTCGATAACGACCAGACATGACGAGCGCTCAACAACACCGTCTGGGACTAAAACCGAATGATCACGAGTGATGTGATTGACACAGAGTAACTTTTCAAGTTCAAAGTCATTTCGAACTCAGCAAAGTCCCACAACTTCTAAGTTGCCGCTGCGTCTTGTTGCCAGCAAGAATGGCCAAGAGAACGCCAAAAAGATAAAATATGTGCATCCTACAGCACGACCCTTAAGATACTTGGGGAGGATAAAAGCGACGGAAGTCATGCCAGTCAAATTCAATGGTTTCAGCCAACAATCATCACCGGCGATCACCATCGATGCCCAAATGGCGATGCAAGTTCCAAAACCTGACGTGCTCCTCTTAGCTAATGGGTATCCAAAACGCATACTCTGGCATGTCTCCGCTTTTTAGATAACATGACTGCGCGCGCCGGGTACTATAAACGAGGTTTTGAGATGACATGTTCAATGTGCATCACGGTTGCATGGTCCAGCAAGTCAAAGCTCACGAATCGGGTACACTGAAGTACTGATCCTGCGTCTTTTTCACAGGCCAAGTTTCCCTTGTCCTTGCGCAACTGTGCTGCAAGACGACCGGAAAGATTCGAGGCCGTCACCTTGATCATATGTTCATCCGCTTTTATCCGACCTTGTAACGCACACACTAGAGCCTCAATTTCTTTGGAACGGGTGCTGGAGTGCTCCAACACGCACGAAAATATATGTAGAATGGTTGTCACAGGAACGGGTGTTGTTTATCATCACTTGGACTAGCCTGGGCGGTAGATGTAGGAAGGCATGTTGTACTTACATGACGCTTCCAAGTAGCTCCTTATTCACCCACGACTCGGTTTCAATTCGTCATTTCCAAGGTCTTTAGAATTTGATCCTGCCTAAGCCAGTTCTCTTCTGGTGTGAAATACCAACTAGCGAAAGCAAGTATAGATGCCAGTCCGAAGATGACGACAGACTTCATAGAATTTCATTGGTCAGCAACAAAAAAAAAAGGAATAATAACACCACTCACAAAGTTGAACGTTTGAGGAGTAACAGGAAAGTAAAACGGAGATATCAGCACCTGAGACGCAGACTCAGCGATCAAACTACCATGGAAACCGGCACCTGAATACTCACTGCGAAGAGAAGTGCGCAGAACACGAGCGCGCAACCATAGAATGGTTTCGCATACCTACCTAGCCTGAACCGAGACGACTGGAATAGATGTGGGGTCATAAACAACCGCAGATATGCGATGAGTCCGTATGATGCGACAAGGAATAGAGAAGTCGATGACACCAGCGACGTGAATGCAACCTGACTAGGCAAGACCGTACATAGAAGGATTGCGGCGAATATGTAGATGACAGTTACGGCGTTGCGGGGCTGTCCTTGTGCGTTAACACGTCCAACCCATCCAGATAGTGGAAGTACACCATCACGAGCAACGGCGAACACTAAACGTGATGTAACAATGACGTACACGGTTGTACTCTACGGGATACAAGACACAATTAGCATGCAACCTACATCACTGTAATGCCAACGCTTACGTACCGTCATCATACCAAGGACAGCGAGGGTCGTCATAAAGATACTAGCTTTTTTGCCCAAAGCCAACGCATAAATCTGAACAAATGGCTGTGGCGCGTTGAGGGCGAATATGGCATTAAGGTCTGGTGTGCAGAACAAGAATAGAATGATGGTCAAGAAAGAGAGCACTCCTGTTGCGAAAGTACTGAAGAGAATGCCTTTGGCTGAAGCGACACTAAAAGCAGATCAATGAACGGTAGCGTCGCAGTCAAAGAACATACATACTTGGCATTTTTGGTTTCTTCTGCAATGTGTCCTGACGCATCGAACCCGGTAAAATTTCCGCCGGTAAAAAAGCTGTCAAATCAGTTGTCATCGAATGGCCGCGAATGGTAACCGGAAACAAAGAAGCACGTACAAACACAGCAACCAGTTCCATCCGGGCGGAGCCCCAGTACCATTGTCTAGAGAAGTGTAAATTAGTACCTGTAATGCGTGTTTCTTGATTCTCACCCACAAGTCAAGGTAAATACATCTGAGGCTGATCGAAACCCGTAAGTTCGTGTTACGCCAATGGGAATCCATATGAGACACAAGAAAAAGTCCAGCAAGATCAAGCAAACAGAAAACTTGAAGATCCCCGAAGAGAGCCTTGGGGGGAGGTAGTTTATAGCCACACAAATCAATAATATGAACTCCGAGAGTGCCCAGACGAAAGCACGCCATTTGATGTTGTTATTATCAATACCACCAGGAAAGTTGATTTCCCAGACAGCAAACTGAGAAACTATGTAGTTGGCAGTAATCTTTCAACACGGTGAGTATTTTTGACCTCCTGCTAAATGGAACTAGGCTTACTTGACAGACGCTTGCAATGCCAGTCACCCACGCCGTGCAAACCCACCAAGCAACCAAAAAGCCAAACATTCTAGCATATTTCGGACCAGCACTCGCAGCTGCCCAAATATATATGGAACCGCTGAGGGGTAATGCTGAACATATTTCTGCGAGGACAGCCGCAGTTATCATCATAAAAATGAAGGCAATCACGAAGGTTGGCCTAAGAGACAGAAATTTAAGACGGGCACGACAGATATTTTTCGAGCTAATACCATATTGCAGCAGGACCCCCTGCCTGCAAGCCAAGAAACAAGAGGGAGCTTTGGAAAGGTGTTGTTATCGATAAAAGCAAATTTCACTAGTGAGTTGTACATACCGGACGTATCCAATAAAGTTCAGAGAGACGAAAGTAGCAGCAAAACTTTCGAAAAGATGCCAGCCACGATGGAGTTGCTAATACATGTGTGCGTTATGAACTGATACATAGTCGCAAGTGGCAAAAATCTGCTTACTTGTTTGTACCCAAGCCGTGCCTAAGTAAAGGGAATAGCGTCAGTTACATTGTAAAAAATAATGGTCCTTCGCAGGTACAAGCACTGTTCTGCGGTCCATCTCACGCCAAATACATCATCCCCAGAAGGTAGAGCAGCGGGGACAGAAATTCCCTTAAGGTGTCAGCTGACATGTATACCCGCAGAGCCATCAATGTCTCAGCGAAGGTCACCAGTTTCAAATAATATATTACCAATTGGAAGGCATCTTCGTCTTCAGTTTGGGGTGTGTACTCCGATTTGTTTCCTTGACCTGAATCTTGAATGGCCGTGTGGTTATCAGTACCAAACGGAGTAGACATACAGAGTTTGTCCAGAGGTGAAGCTTTGAAGAATGTTCATAACGGCGAACGATATAAATATTAAATACGACAGATCATGCGTTGGTTTTCCTTTTTCTCACGAGTGCGGCGCCACGGCGGCCACGTCACTCATGACGGCAATGTAAACACTGATTGTCTGCTACCTCACAGGTGACTTGCAGTATGTATATCATGAATCTAACCAAAGTATACGCTTGACAACAATCGCTTGTACTTGAAAAAATCGCAGAACTACCAGGAAGTAGATTGATACCTATTGGCTTCACTCGTTCTGAGTCGTTCGAAATGTATAGGTTATTAACGAGGTTGCCGAACAGAAACTTTATCACGCGGCTAAGGTTTTGTAGTACATATTCGGTTCCTGTGGAGACAAGAGGACTGCCTTTTGCTCCGGTTACATCGGGAACAAAAAAAGAGGTGACAAGAACAGCGAACAGGTGGCGTCAACAAATTATGGGAAAAAAGAATGCAAGAACACACTGATGACCGATCATATGATGCCAGGAGGCCACCTCGTGCAACATTTTTTTGAACCACTGATTCGGTATGGTGTTTCATCTCCCAGTAATCGGTTCTCGACGGTCTGACTGTATATGATTTTTCAAGCAAGAAAACAATGAGCACCTAGGTGGGCCGAATCTGTACACACATGCCTATGAATTGGAAGGACCTGCTTTTATTGGATCTCAAAATTCCCGCGCCAAGCTGATGAGAGTTTCTTGAGGTGTTTAAATCCATAATCAATTTGGGCTTTCGGCGGCCAACAATTTAGGAGAGGACAGGATTGCACCATGAGGACATGGCTCATATGGTCACCCTCCAAAAGGCCACCTATCAAAATCAAGCATGTCGTTAAGCCACCATCAAATCTTTACTAGTTTTATAAGGCCCTGGGCTTCGGGTCGTGGGGAACAGGTCAGGGCTAGAACGCGCAACGTGTCATGCAGGGAGGGTGCTGTTGGCAGTGTCTGTCAAACAAATATTCGGTATGCTGATTCATTCTGATATAGATTGAAGGGCTCTTGCACATGGTTGTGCTGCAGGGTTTTGATTAGGGCCGTTATTCTCAGCAGTGCCGATTTACGGACATACCTTAGAAAATGCAACGTAGTAAGCGATCATTTCGCCAGAAAGGCACAAAGCTATTGCTTAGGAACGGTGATGAAGAGGCGATGCGTCGGCTGATCGGAATGATACAGTTCGGGTGAGCGGGGAGTCAAGTGCGATACCATTTGACATGCTCAGCCTTCCCTGTTCCTGCCCGTGTTCGCGGACGCATTTCTGGAGGGTGTAGGACTTCCATTCGAAGCTTTAACTCGATCTGCAAATACTTGGTAAAGTACAGTATTCTAATCCACTTGCACCAACTCCAGGGCCCTGAGTACTTGGTCCTGCTTCAACCACTTGTCCTCTGGCGTGAAATACCAGGTAAGAAATGCAAAGATAGAAATAACTCCAAAGATGACAATGGTCTTCGTACATCGGGTTAAGTTACAACTGCAATATATCTATAAGTGGTGATACTACTCACAAAATTGAACATCTCAGCAGTGACCGGGAAGTAAAATGGAGATATATCTGTCTGGGATGTAGGATCATCTGTGATGAGAAGTCTGGCAATCATGTGAACATGTATCACAAATGCAAGTGCAAATATAAAGTGGTTTTGTGTGCTTACCCAGTTGTAATCTGGATGACTGAAATAGATGCAGAGTCATGAGGGGTTGCAAAAACATGATGAGTCCATATGCTGTGAAATTTGGAGCAGAAGTACCCAAGACCAATGATATGAATGCAACCTGACTAGGCAAGATTGTACAAAGAATGACTGCAGAAAAAACAAAGATGACAGTAGTGCTGTGCTGGCCCAGCTTGGCCTGAAAGCCATGGCTTGGATCTGGCTTTAGGGGGCTCTGGCTTCACTGTGCCTAAGGCCAGGCCATAAGCCCCCAAGAGCTGCCAATGGGGGCCTGACCTGGCCTGAAAGCCAGGGCTTTGGCTCAAGCTGCAGCCTATTGTTGCATGCATGTTTGATGATGCCTTGTTGTTGTTGTTGTTGTTGTTGGTCATATGGCCTGCATTGTTGTTGTTGTTGGCCATGTGGTGTTGGGGTGCTGTTGCATTGCCTACATCCTCATTGTTGTTGTTGTAGTTGTTGTTGTGACTAATGTCATTGTGGCTGTGTTGTCCATGGTTGTGCTTACATCATTGTCATTGCGGCTGATGTCGCTGTGACTGCATTGTCTGTGGTCATGGTTACATTGTAATGGTCATGGCTGTGATGTCTGGGGTGGTCACCATTCTGCCATCATCATGACTGCATCATCTGTGGTTGCAGCTGCAATGTTAAGATCATGGTTATGTCATTGATGGTCACAGCTGTACATCTGGAGTGGCTGCCATTCCACTATTATGGTCATGGCTACATCACTGTAGTCATGGCTGCATCATCCATGGTCACATCTGTGTCTGTGCTTGTGTCATCATTGTTGTGGCTGTGACATCAAGGTTTTTTTTTTGGTTCCTTGTTTATGGTCTGCTGGGGTATGGGTGATGTCAAGGTTGCAGCTATGTTATTGGTGGTCATGGCTGTAATATCTGAAGTGATTATGGTTTCACCACCATGGTCATGGTTGCCCTCTGCCTTACCATAGCTACATATGTCATTTATGGTTGCATCTATGTTTGCACTTGCATCATCAAGGTTGTGGCTATATTGCTGTGGTTATGGCTGCCCTCACCATGGGCCATGGCTGTATCTGCACTTGCATCATCATGGTTGACGTCATGTAGCTGTGACATCTGAGATTGTGGCTGTGTCACCAGTTGTGGCTGCATCATCAGACTTGGTCATACTGTCAATGTTATCTGTAAGAGAAAATGAATGAAAAATAGAAATAAATTAATAACCTACCATTATGGTCATAAACTGTGTCAACATGCAATTGATGATAGCATTGACAGTGGGGGTTGGTTAACAAAAACACCATGGCTTTGGGGCTTGACAAGGCTTGGCCCAGCTTGGCTCAGACCTGCAAAAATGCCAGGCTGGGCCATGAGCCCCTCTCAAGTCACCACTATGGCTTGGTGTTACGCGATGACATAGACCCGAGGGACGAGAGACGTTAATGTCGCTATTCAGCTGACGTGGCAAGGGTTTGACAAAGGGGTTGTCCTTTATCCTCAGCCTCAACGGTATATCATGAGCTGTTGACTTGGTCGACGTATGTCGCGACCCTGGGACAAGAGGAACCGTGTGACTATGTGGTGACGAGGGTATGAAGGGAGCGCCTACTCAACAGTAAGGCGAGGACTGGGGGACCCGAGAAGAATTGATGATCAAGGTAGATTCCGGTAGGTCTAACTTGGGGAATACATCGAGGGTATCGAGGGGTTTATATATGTGAGCCAAGGGTGAATAAAGCGGAGCGTAAAAGGGATGACTTGACTAATAGAAAGCGATGGAATTGTGAAGAAGGGGAACGAGTCAGAGATAAGCGGTGATAATACAACTGCGGATACTGCGGATGAGTCACGCTAAATAGGTAAGCAGAGATAAGGGAATACGAGAGAAATAAAGTGGCTCGAGCAGGACTCGAACGGCAGGAGCACTGTCTGTTACATGGGCTAAGGTAAGAAAAGAAAAGGAGTAGGGTATACGTGAATCATAACATTACCCCCCGGTTAAGGGTCAAGTCCATGACAAAGACTTAAAAGTCACTGTAGCCGGAACCGGCGTCGTTAAAGTCTGCCTCAACGGAGACGAAGGGGTCCATGTCCGGGGAGGGAGAGCGCATTGGTCGTCGGGCGATTGGGTTGCGGCGCGCGGGAGGAAAGCGGAGTCGGCGTGGGGCCCGATGATAGGAGTGCTGGGAAGAAGATCCTGATGATGAGGATGGCAGGAGGACCGGAGAGCGTCTCGGCCAAGAGGGACATGCGAATCTCGTGTGTTCCGGGGCGAATTCCTGGCATTTGTTGCACTGATAACACGGGCAGTGGATGCGAATATGCCCGATGGTGTGACAGTGGAAGCATTGGAGTGTGGCGTGAGGGGGGGGAGATGGGGTTTGCAGGCGGTCGAAGCAGGAAAGGACAAGGAGTTCAGTGTCGTTGAGGGGCAAGGATGATGCGGAGATGGGTGGGGTTTCTGGTGTGGTGGCAAAGGTGGTCGGCGAGGGGTAACGGAGATGAGAGTCCACATCCGCAACAAAGGCTAGCATGTCGCATTGATACATGGTCTGGATGAGGTGATGCTCCAGAGTGCGAAGGATGCGACCAAGGTGGGAACGGTATGCGGCCGTGTCAGCGGAGGTGGTGGGTGCGGAAGTGGTGAGGAGGATTCACGATGTCGTAAGGAATGCTTGGTATAAGTGTGTGAAGGTGGAGTTGGGCTCCATGGTGTCTAGGAGAGCATGTGAAAGGGGAAGGCGGTGTAGTTGGTAAGCAGTGGCTTCGACCAAGTCTTGGTTGAGGGGGAATGGGTGAGTGGGGAAGGACAACAGGGGGTGGTTAACGGGGATCTGTCGGTC
>JBBPMF010000245.1:0-38886 GCA_038090175.1 Austroboletus eburneus | reverse complement strand
ATCGTAATGCCAAGAAGGTCACACACTTTTTCGACTTTGCTACCGGTCAATCCGAGGGGCCTAAGATCCCAAAGGACGAGGTGGTTGTCCGTACCGCCCGTCTGAAGCTTGTATCCGTGGTCGATTAAGGATGCCGCTAGCGTTTTCGCATTAGCAATGACCTGTCGCGCATACAACTTAAACTCGGGCTGCGACACCTGGAGGAGCGCCGTCGCGACAGAGGCGATCGCCTACAATGACGAGATACATTGCGATTACGACAAAACAGCAACGCTAAGAAGGACAGACATACGTGGTTGTGTGGACCTCCTTGACATGCAGGGAAGACGGCCTCGTTCACACGCTTTTCCAAATCCTGGTTATTTTGGCCATCTTTCCTGAAGAAGATCAAGCCTGCACGAGGACCACGCAGGGTCTTGTGACTGAAAGCCATCTGGTCAATAAGTCCGCCGACGAGACAACATGGGACTCACGTTGTGGTGGTGACGACATCACAATAGTCAAACGGATTGTTCATTTCCTGAGCTGCGATCAAACCACTCGTGTGAGCGATATCGGCCATCAGGTAAGCACCCTCCTTGTCACAGATGCCCTTCAGTGCAGCATAGTCCCAGTCTCGCGGGTATGCCGAAGCGCCGCAAATGATTAAACGCGGCTTGAATACCTTGGCCTGCTTGTCCAGGGCCACATAGTCGATAAGCTGCGTCGAGGGGTCGAGGCCGTAAGGGAACGATTGAAAGTAGATCGAAGATGCAGTCATCTTTTTCTTGGCAGTCTACAGAGGAAACGTGAGGCGTGAAACACGTCGGACCATCATCTCGTGACGCACATAATAGCCATGCGTGAGGTGACCACCGTCGGGCAGACCCAGACCCATGAGCCTGTCCTGGGGTTGGATCAACGCCGTGAGCGCTGCAAAGCTGAGAACGCGTCAGACCGTCGTACGACCTAGGCCAGATGCGACGTACTTGGCAGTCTAGTATGAAAAAAGAAAGGCGATCAGTCAAATCGTTCGTATCAGACTGGGACCAAGAGACTGACGCTTCCGGAATAGGGCTGCACGTTGACGCCCCATTTCTCGGGAACGAGGTTGAACGCCTGCAAGGCCCGCTTGCGGCACAAGTTCTCGAGTTCGTCGATCCACTCGTTACCACCATAGTACCGAGCTCCAGGGAGACCCTCGGAGTACTTGTTGGTCAGGATCGAACCATTGGCTTCGATGGCTGCACGGCTAGTCAAGTTCTTTTTTTTTTTCGACGTAGATAGGACGAGGGTGAGTGCGATGAAGACAAAGTCGACGAGGCGTACGCACCTCTGATGCGATGAGTTCGAGCCCACTAAACTGTCGCCAGGTCTCCTTGTCGATGATGTTCTGTACCTCGGGATCGATCTCGGCGAGCGGTGCGTACAAGACCTTGTTCTAGCAAGCTAGCTGTAAGAAAAGGGAAAGCATGGCAAGGCAAGGACGCACAAAAGCGGGTGTGTTAGCTGTGGCCATGGCGCGTACTCGAAAGAAGCTCTGCTTGGCGGAGAGTGGACGGAGAAGAAAAGAGGCGCGGAGAAGCATTTCCGACTTGTGTTTAGCTATCAAGATTTTCTGACTACGGAATTCCGAATAATGCCGATGGTCGTAGCCTTGTTGAAAGAGATACGAGTCTCACTTTCGGCGGGAAAAAAAAAATGGAACTCCATTTCACGCGGAAGAAAAGAGATTCCCGAACTTGAGGACGTCACCATTCGAATCGCTCTGTTTCACACACCGTTTAAGCGCTCGGTTACTTACATTATACAACTACTCCGTCTTTTTGAACAAACCAAAGCGCTTCCGGTTCCGTTTGGCTTCCATGCGCCTCAACACCTCCAGCTCAATTTCCTCCTCACTGTCCTTAGGCCCCGTCGTATACCAGATCACTGTCAACATGCCAATGACAGCCGTGAGTACACACCTGTGAGATAACACATCAGGCCAGTTCTCAAAGACGTCACATCGTGACACTCACCCGGTCATGGCCAAAATACCTTTTGTTTGCCAGCCCAACAACTGCGGCCAAGGTCCCAAAGGCAAGCCGGTCAAATCCGTAGCTGATGCATGACCAGCGGCGTTTCCTGAACTAGGAATACCTAGGGACGTGCATTGATCATAAAGGAAGGTCGGGACTCGTCCTCCACCTCGCTCTTGGATCTGCGTCGGTGCTTCGATGAACTGAACCGCGAGACCAGTTTCCAAATGCCATTCAATGTGGCCTAATCGACATGAGTAGTTGCTCCGAACGTCGTCAGTGAAACGTACAGTGGAAAATCCATGCGCCGGGATTGTCTGCAACGATCTGGAGCGTGGCGGACGAACCACCTGGGATGGTAACAGTATCACGGCGAATTGGATTAGATTGTCCCTCGATCAACGGAGGATTCAACGTCGGATCAGTCGAGGTGTAATCTTGGGCGCGATTGATAATTTTAAACACATGACCGTGGAGATGGCTAAGGTAAATCAGCGACAGGGATATTCTAAAAAAAGACCTCGCACAATGGATGTGAATTAGTGTCTGAATTATTGACGACAATGTTGACGACATCGAGATGGTTGAGCAGGATGCTATATGGACCGTATGCTTCCTGAACGGTAGCATTATCGCCGAGAGTAAGAGCGGAGATGATAGCGGGAACGATCGGAGAGTCGTAGACATAACCGTTGAGCATGGCATGATTCGTGCCATCGTTCATTGTCAGGAAAACTATCTCCAACTCGACAGTGCTTGAAGCGTCGGCTTGGGGGATTGGTTCGACGGGAACGAGTGCGGTATCGTTGGTCATGTAGTAGTTCTGTATAGTCCCTGGATCAGTAGTGTTTTGGGCACCGTCATACGTGATTGATGCGGTGACATCTGTTTGAGAAAATTGGAGAATGAAGGGGAAAGGACTAGAAATGACAGACTGATTTGGAGTCCAGGGGGAACAGTGTCAAACATGGTGGTGTCCATGTTGGCATGTATGATCCAGTTGGACGAGGTATCGTTCCGAGCCTGAACGAGAACGGAGTAGCGTTGTGCGACAGAGATACTGAGCAAATCTGTGGGGTACTCTTGTACGTCGGTCTGGAAGGGAGTTAGCGCACGAAAGGCTGATATCGATAAGGCTTGCCCCGTCGGCCTCGATGACGCTCATTTGGTGGCCATCGATCCAAAAGTAGAAAGCAGTGAAAGCGGAGGTGTTGATGATCCTGAGACGATAGGTGCGACCTGGCACAAACGGCAGGGTGGCATTCTCGTTGAACCCTACGGCGGCGGTGACGGGGTCAGGGGATGATCCGGACTTTGGAGGCAAATAGGACCCATTTTGAGCAAAGTAGATCAAGCCGGCCTCTAAAATAGGATGAGGAAATTGATTTAAAAATAAGATGGTGGCAGCATACGTGGAATGGGTTCGACACCGAACGGATTGCTGATGCTGAGAAAGCTTTCCATCAAGACAGAGTGTTCTTGGTGGTACCAATCGCCGATGACGACGGTAAACTCTTCGTCGTACTGGTAGGTCTCGTTTTTGGGATGGAGAAGGAGGGGAGTACGGAAACCGTCGACGTATTGGCCCTATACGATGGTGAGTATGGGGAGAGACTAGCCTGGGGACGACGGACGTATGCGTGGGCGTGTGCCCAATAGGTGCCGTGCTGGCCAGAGGTGTTTATGGGGACAACGTAGTCAAAGGTCTGGCCTGGCGGGATGCCACTGTGGGGGGTGAGGGGGGGTGTGGATGGAGAGGAGAAGCGTACCACTGAGAGACAGCGAGTGCGCCGTCCATCCAGCTGGTGGAGTTGAAGAACATGCCATGGTGGTGGAGAGTGGTCGGCACGTCGAGCGAGTTGGAGAGATGGAGGAGGAGGGAGTCGGATGTGTCGACGTCGATCGGAGGGGGTCTGTGGCGGGTGAGGGCGAGGAGGAGGAGAGAGAGAGAGAGAGAGAGAGGACGTACGGCCACGTGTTGTTGATGCCGATGACGCGGCGGGGGAAGAGGCCGTCCGGGTTGGCATCGGCGATGTATGTCACGTTCCACCAGATTTCCTGCACGCCAGCGAGGGCGGCGGCGGGGAAAAGAAGGAGAGAAACCAGCCGCATTTGCCGCTCAGGCAAGGTCACGCCTCCGTTTTATGAGAGACCATGTCGTTATCTGATAATTATTTCCAACTCCGCGAGCAATTTGCGATCAGATCTGACATGTATCAGATAAGTTCACGCCCTGTTCGCCTCCCGTCTTCCTTTGCCTGCCATGAATCTCTTCTCAGTCACCATCTTCTTCGTCGTCTTCCGCGAGTCCCTCGAGGCCGCCATCATCATCTCCGTCCTTCTCGGCCTTGTCGAGCAGATCGTTCACAAGCCCGCCGTCCCCGTCCTCGACCCCGAGTCTGAACCCGCCACTGCCGATCCACGCATCCTCAGGAAACTCAGGCTACAGGTCCCCCCTTCTCTCCCCCGCCCACACTCCGTCCTCTCACACGTTTTACAGGTCATTCTTGGTGCCGCCACAGGCTTGGGCCTCGCCATAGCCATCGGCGCCGCATTCATCGCCATCTGGTTCACCCAGGCAAAGGATCTCTGGTCAAAGTCGGAACAGCTATGGGAGGGTACGCATCCCTTGTCTCACCCTGCACAACCCCCCTTGACTCGTCTTTAGGCATATTCGAACTGGTTGCCTCCCTCATGATCTTCGTCATGGGTGTCACCATGCTCAAAATGGAGAATGCTCGAACAAAATGGCGCATCAAGATACAGAGCGCGTTCAGTGACCACCGTGCGCGCTTTCTTCACCTGTCCGACCCATCTCACTTTTTTCTTCTCAGATATCGAACGTGGCGCAAAAACCAGCAAATGGGTCCTTTTCATCCTCCCCATGATCACCGTCCTCCGCGAGGGTATGCCGCTTTCGTTCGCTACGTCCTCCTATTCACGTGTTCCACATCAGGTCTCGAGGCGGTCATCTTTGTCGGCGGTGTTTCGCTCGGCTTACCTGCTTCGTCTATACCCATTGCTTCCATCGTCGGTCTCATCTGTGGCCTTGTATGCGGTGTCATTGTATACCAATTCGCCAGCAAAACCAGCAAGTATTCGTGCTTTCTCCTACCTATTCCACTGACCACTCTGTAGCCTTTAAAATATTCCTCATCGGCATGACCAACTTGCTCTTGCTCATCGGCGCTGGTCTCTTCTCCAAGGCATTTTGGGCTTTCCAGGAAAACGAGTTCATCAAGTTCATCGGTGCCTCTTCAGATGACGCTATCGGAACTGGCCCTGGCACTTTCGATGTCCGAGGCAACGTCTGGCACCTCCAATGCTGCGATGCAGGCTCGGGCGGTTGGTCCCTCTTTAACGCCATCCTCGGTTGGCAAAATAGCGCAACTTGTAAGGACCGCCTGCACGTTCCTCTTTAAAAATCAAGGCACTCACGCTCGTTTCTCCAGTGGGTAGCGTCCTCTCCTACGTGTTTTACTGGCTGGCCGTCATCGTCGTGCTCATTTACTACAAGTTCCGAGAGGTGAGAAAAAAAAAAACAGAGGCTTCGGTTCATTTAACTCTCTTTGACAGGGTCGTACAATGGTCTTTGGTTGGGAGTCGACCAACGGTAAGCGACGACGTCAGCGACGTGAAGCCAAAGAGAACGAAGAATTCGACACCCCAACAAACGAATTGCGAACCGACGGGATCGTCGATCAGACAGACGATCTGGACAAGGCGTAGCACTGTGGGACGGACTTTTCCCACAATTGGTCAAATGCGGAGGGTGTCTTTCTCTCCAATGATATAAATAGTGTAAATTAGACACTCGTACCTGTGTGTTTACCCCGAACGTACGAACCTGATTTCCTTGGTGAGAACGGTTAGATCGACCCAAGACGACGTCCGACACTATTGGGTGACACATCCATGCTGAGAACGTCGAGCACCGAGTGAGACAAGACCGTACCTTTTGATATGTAAATATCGTAAACTCGTACCTGCCCCCCAAAAAGTACACCTCTCCGAAGGGATAACGTTTAGAGTAAAGTAACCCGTTCGATTTACAAGACAAGCTACAAAAAACGACCATGCCAAGCAAGATCACAAGATACAAGACCGACCGACTATATCACCTCCACGCCAAGTCCAACGTAGACGCACCCTGCATTGCCGAAGCGGTTTCACACTAGTCCGACAGATGCAGCTGGAACAAGCAGTACAATAACGTCGCGCTCTTGCACACCGGACACTCCGACGTTTCAACGACCGCCCGGGTGATACACCTGGAAAAAAAAAAAAAAAAAAAAAAAGAGGTCAAGCAAACGTCACGCCAAACGCAACAACAACAAAAAATAAACCGTTACCGTTTACAGAAAACGTGTCCACACATCGTCGCGGTCATGTCCTCGCACGGATCCCGGAGACAAACGCGGCAGTGCAACCGGTGCGTCACATCATTTACGTAGCCGGGCGTGGCGGGCACGTCCAGGGACGCAGCGAGCGACGATTCGGACGACGGGAACGCATCCTGGCCCGACGACGACCGCGAACTCGTCGCGACCAAGATAGCACGGTTCTCTCGGATATAGTCGGGTATTCTATCGGCCGAAACGAACACGACAGACTGGCTTGACGACGTTAGACTGGGAGAGCTCCGTGCGCTTATCAGATAACACCAGTCGCCAAGATGTGAAATGCACACATGTCAGAGTCTTGAACACATCTGAGACAGCGGGGCTTACCTGTCAGAAAACGGCTCCGCGGAGGACGTCGCGGGAGACGGTGGTCCTTCATTGTTCGCGTTGGTTACCATCGATTGCGACCGGCTTTCGTCACTGCCGTGTTCCGATGGCGTTGGCGAGGGTGGGGCCAATTGGCGTAAGTCAACGTCCCGTCCATCTTCTTCGTCCATGACATGCGGGCTCATAATTTGCTCATCGTCAGCTTGATTGACTGGCAATGACGGGAAAAGGGGCAAGTCTGTCTGTAGTGTGCTGCCCTGCATTAGATCACGAGTTTCAGGGTCATGGAGCGTATCCCTGATTTCCATTGCAAATGGCGACCGGGTTCGTTCCGCCAAGTCCAGAGGGCCTACGATGATTTCCTCCCGGATCTCCCCGGGGGTGTACCCTTCTGCCACAGGAACCTCTTTGACATCAACCTGGCGCGATAAGCACCGTTAGCATGTCATCGAGTCAATCAGCTCGCCACTGACATAAACCTCGTCATCTAGCTGGTCATCCGCACTCACAGCATGCACGTCCCTGACGTGCTGTGTGATAAGGTAAGAGAGGCAATTATCCGACCGTTATCGCGATCACACTTACCTCGTCCATTTCGGCCGAAATCCTTTTGCCGATGCCACAGAACGCACATGATGGGTGTTCTGGAGAGTCTAAATAATGTGACTCGAGGTTTTCGACAACAGCGCCATCGCAGTCCCAACAAATGACGGCTGGGTGGTCCGTTTCGATATGCTGAAGAGTGCGACATCAGTCAACAGTCGTATCATCGATGATATCATCAGGGAATGAAATCTCACTGTGCAAAGCGCAAGATCATTAGCAAACGACTCGCCGCACTTGCTACATGTCGGGTGGCCGAGAAGATGATCTTGCATCATCTCGTCTGAGCAGCACCGAGTTTGGCAATGCTTGCACAAGAGGGTTCCTTTATCGATATGCTCTCGAACTAGTGCCCAGTCGTCGAACGAAGTGTAGCATGTCGAACAATGCGGTCGTAGCATCGTTGTGAGAGCCGGACAGGCGTGGCTCTGAAGCGCCTCCCTGGTTTCAAAGCTCTGGAGGCAAGGTGTACAAATGTACGGATCAGAGCTATCCATGCGAATGTCGTCAGCAGAGACGGCATTCCCTGCATCTACTGGCGCAGGTATTTTCGCGTTCGATGGCGGTTGTTGACATGTCGAGCACGTGCCGGGCTCCAGCGAATGGGAGCACGTGAACGCTCGCTCGATGACAGCACCCTCGCCGTTTGTGCCTGCAGAATAAGTACAAATCCCGCTCGACGAGCGGTACAATTCTCCATCTGCTGAATCAGATGAAGGACAAGGAGTAGGTTCCTCGAGTGATTGGGTAGAGTCGGATGCCTCGTCTTCCGACATCAAATCATTATCCTTCGACGGCGGCGAAGAAAGCCCAGGCAGTAGACTGGTGCGTCCCAATTCAGCACGTGTTGCAGGGTTGGCAAGACAGACGACTTCGTGGTCAATCTTTGAGTCTTGGGTGGTAAACTTTTCAGAACAATAGATGCAGTTGAAGTACTGCGTAATTTGCCCAGGCTGAATCCTGCACCCTCCCGAGTTCGTGAACCTTCCCGAGGGTGAACCCCCGCTGCTAGATTGTAGATGGACGGCACGCTCGTGCGCCAGCCGCGCAGTCTCCGAGGAAAATAGTTCATAGCAGTGGTGGCACTCATAATGCTTATCTTCCCGATGCTGTCGCGAAGCACTCTCCGAGGTAAAGTCGTTACGTCCACAGATCAAACACCGGTACGGGTGCTTTGCGTCTTCGTGCTGTTCCCGGGCGTCTTCAGAGTTGAATTCCCGGTCACAGTAGCGACACTCAAAAGTGTCGGGATGCTTGGCTGCCTCGTGCTGTTCCCGGGCGTCTTCAGAGTTGAATTCCCGGTCACAGTAGCGACACTCAAAGGTGTCGGGATGCTTGGCTGCCTCGTGCTGTTCCCGGGCGTCTTCAGAGCTGAACTCCCGGTCACAATGGCGGCACTCAAAGGTGCTGGGATGCTTGGCTGCCTCGTGCGACTCGCGACCTTGGGTCGTTTTGAACTCCCGGTCGCAGTAGTTGCACTCGAACACGAGCGAGTGTTTGGCTTCTTGATGAGACAGGCGGCCTTGGTCCGTCGTGAACTCGCGATTGCAGTACTGGCATCCGAATTTCGACGGATGCTTGGACTCGCGGTGCTAGCAAAACGTCTTCAAGTAAGCGTTCCGCAGAGAAGAAAAAGGACTAACGTTTTGGAGGCCGACTTCGGTGAAGTAACGGCCAGTTGAACACAGGGAGCAGTATGGCATCGTGGAACCGCAGGTACGAGGTCAAGGCAGTAGTAGACCCCTTTCACACGGTTGTGTCACTACAATGGACTGTGGACACACAAGTCACCTGACCGGGCGCCCAAGGCTCATCACATCAGCCGCCGAGTACGAGTAACTTAGTCGTCTCAGAGAGAAAGGAGTAGCCATTGGAAAAATCCCTGCTCGTCCAACAAACGATATAGAAACGTTTTTCATGGCTCTCTTTCCATCGATCACCGATCATCGCGACATCACGAAAAATTATGATGAACCACACACAACTCATATATTTATATCAATCACGCATACAATACAAGGCTAACCTGACCTTTAAACGGCAAAATCGAGACCTGATTCGAATGTCCGATTGCTTGGCGTTCAAGCCGACGTATCAATGCGGAACAGACAATACAGCAACGTCGGCGCATCACATACGGGACAACGCGAGTCCTTCATAACCGCCGTAGATATACACCTGAAAGCCAGTTTTATAACGCGAGCGAGGAAAAATCAATCTTATCTTGCTTACTCGTAACAAAACAAGTGACCGCACGTCGTCGTCGTCGGTTCTTCGCAGTGATCTTTGTAGCAGGACCTACAGTGGTACGATGGCGAGGGCGTTCCATTCGTCCGTCTGTTGTTTGCGAAACGTGAATGGCCATTGTTCCACTTTCGGGCTGGACGCCTGAGAGCAGAAAACCGTGGTAGTTTACTGACGCCTGTAATGCGGATCATTAAGCGATTTACACATAAAGAAAGGAACAAAGTCGAACCATTCATTTTTAGGCTGCTCGGTCGGGGGAGTACAACCGGCGGATCGAGGGAGGAATCACTCGACGTCGATTGCCTGTCCCATGCAGGATCCGACAAGATGTTATCTTCGAACCGCACTTCACGGCGACGCCCTCGGTCACCTATAGCAAGTCCCGTGGATGATAAAATGGGAGATGCGTTACCAGGACTACGGGGGATCGGAGGAGACGGCGGCGGTTCTTGCGCCTGATGTGTGAGGGATAGATACGCCCGTGCCTCGCGAAGATACTCAGGCGTCATGCTTGCAGAAATACTGATGCCGGCGGATTCGGGGGAGATAGAGCTGGGATATCCCGAGTTACTGAAAATACAATGTTAATAAAATATTTGCATACAGTACGAAGAGACCTGACCACCACCTTGCGCTACCAGCTAAATGGTTCGTGCTTGGAACCAGCAAGCTCAACTGCGGTATGGTATGCCCAGATGTTGCAGTCTGACCGGCAGACAACATGCCGTTTGTCGGGGATCTCCCAGAATCCGTATCACTCGTCATCGTCCAATTGGATGATGTAGACGTCGGGGATACGACACCCGGATCCGGTAATTTAGCGACAGGGGAGATCAATGGAGGAGAACGCGTAAAGGAGCTACTGGAGTCGCTCTTCACATCGTCATGCTCTGTCGTAGAAACCGCAATGCTATTGATCCCTTCAGAAAGGGGGAACAATGCGGGTGGTTCAGGCCGTGGGCTGAACGGGCTGTACGAGTCGCCCGATCTGATCGTCGGAATGCTGGACATGAGAGGTGTTCCGACCGCCGGAAGTGTCGACAAGGGTGTGTGATCAAATTCGGGCGATGCTTTAAGATCTTTTTCAGCGTCCAAAGACTGCGTTCGAATTGTAATACTCCACGGCTGACCGTCAGTAGTAGGAGAACGTTGCTCGACAGAAAGCGTAGAACTGCGGGAATGCGATTCCGATGAACCACCGGACCCAGCAGCTACTCTTTGAGATGTAGGGCTAGAATAACCACTCAGACTGGGAGGTAAAGGTATGAATGACGCATATGGGAGGCTCGCGCTACCCTCAAAGCCCCAAACAGGGTCAAAGGCTCGACTATTCAACAAGGAATTATCTTGAGGTATCTTGTCCCCGCGACTGGGTTCAATGGCCTCAATATCGGAATGAGCCTCATCATCAAAGGGAGGGCGGTGGACGACGAATAGATGCTAGGGTTCAAGTTGTTTTATCACCAGGTTATTTTACGTCAAGGACTAGAACTCACGTGTTGGTACGCATCCGCGTCAGTAAACCTGATGTTGCAATCTTGACATTTAGGATGATTGAAAAAATGCTTGATATGATTTTGTAGGACGGCTGGGGTATCAAAGTGCCACTGACACAAATAGCAATGACATTCGGGATGGGTAGAAGCCCCATGCTGCACGACAATTCGGGGTCAAGGGGGAGACAACGATTATCACGTCTTATCACTTACGTCAATATAGTCAATGTGATCTCTGAATCCAATGCCGCATTTCTCGCATTTGGGGTGTTTCCGCGAACTCAGATAATGAATCGCGAGCTCTTCCTCGTCAGAAAAATCGCTTTCACACACATGACACGCGATACGCGGGTGTGCCTCCACAACGTGCTGCGAATCTTGGTAATTTCGCTTTCGCCTTAGTTAATCGGGACTGACACTCACCGCAGTAATTGCGCTGTTGTCCCTGAACCCAAGCAGACATTTCTCGCAGTGCGGATGGACGTCGCTCGCAGAGATGCTGTAGTGCTCCTGGAGCTGACCTTCTTCCTCATAGCCTAAGCCGCATGAGTCGCAGGTGAAAGGCGAACGATGCTTTTCCAGGTGCTGTTCCAACGCTCTCGTGTCCATGTAGATGCCATCGTGGCAAATGGGGCACGAATGAACAGTAACGATGTGAACGTCAAATTCCGTCTGGGACGCATATGCCTCGTGGCAGACTTCGCACTCAAAGATGCGGTGAGGTTTCGCGGCCGCGCGGACCTCAACACCGGGTTCCGCGGAAAATTGGCGGGAGCGCGGCTTTGGGCTCGGCTTCGGAGAAGCGGGATGAATTAAATTCATGTGCTGATGTGTAAGTGAATACTGGAAGCACCTTAACTCCAAATTGCAGACTTACCGCGCGTAGCGCGTTGTCATCCTCAAAGCCTAGGTGACAAGCGGCACAGACTGGATGGTAATTGTCTGCGGCGGCAAAGTGACGCTGGCGGTCCTCCTCCGTCTCGTACCGCGTCCCACACTTCTTGCATAGAATCGGATGGGAATGCTCGAGCATGTGATCAGACAAAGTCTGCGCATCTCTCAAGATACCGTCTTGACAAAGGGCACACGAATGGACGGTGTCGACGTGCTCTTCGAGCGCAGCTGTGGAGGGACAGATAATGTGACAAATAACGCACTCTGCACCGGCAGGGTGCTTGGCAGCCACGTGTGCTTGTAAGCCCGCCTTGCATTTAAACTCTTTCTTGCAAAGTTCGCAGACAAAGAGTCCCTTACCATTCGAGCTAGAAGGGGGACTCTTGTTGCTTATGGACTGAGAGCTCGCTGGACGAATGATAGCCGGACCGGGGCTCCTATGGGGAATGAGGACAGGGTTAGATAATGTGACAAATAACGCACTCTGTACCGGCAGGGTGCTTGGTAGCTTCGTGTGCTTGTAAGCCCGCCTTGCATTTAAACTCTTTCTTGCAAAGTTCGCAGACAAAGAGTCCCTTACCATTCAAGTTAGAAGGAAGACTCTTGTTGCTTATGGACTGAGAACTCGCTGGACGAATGATAGCTGGACTGGGGCTCCTATGGGGAACGAAGACAGTGTCGGAAGCGAACTCTGTCTGATGACCATCAGGTTGAGGCTTTTGGTGTGCTTGCTTGAAATGGTCGTTCCACTCGATGAGGGAGGAAAAGAAGCGACCACACTTTGAGCATGAGATCTTTCCATGAGAAGACCGATGAGTTTTTAACTCAGCTGCAGAGCTGACTACCACCCCGCAGTCGGTGCAGAGATATATAACATTTGGTTCAGCCACGTCAGATTTGGTGGTCGCATTGTCACTCAGGGCAGTGAAAGATGCAGGAACTTTGGGAGTAGCTGATAGGTCCTCGGAGCCCGAGAACTTGGGGGAGGATAGCGGACGAGGGGGAAAGTGTTGTTTAGCGCTCTGATGGCTGAACAAAGCACCTGGAGTGGTAAACCTCTTATTACAGATGCTACATTGAGTGGGGGAAGCTGATTTCCCTGCGGGGGCGAGAGGTGCCCGTGAATGTACGTCTGACACATGCTTGAGGGCAGATGAAACGTCAGACAAGGATAGTCTCACAATGGGTGAGGAGCTGGCTCACGTTCGTCAGTTCGGCGATTTCAACGAATGAGGGCTGGCTGCCAGCCGGGGAAAACGGGCGAGGGGGCATAGTTTGTGAGATCGTAGAGTCCGTGATGGCTTGCTCACCCCAGGTCCAGTCTTTTAAGAGGCCGTTGCCCCAATACACGACTTCGCCGCGTGTTCCGAATGGCTGCTCACCTCACTTCGCCAGCTGATCCAGATGCGGCTTTGTGTGTCCAGATGGGCCATAGCCTACAGCATGCTTTTCCAATGCGCAGGATAAAAATTCCATCGCCCTAAACTTGACAAAGGGGCAATTGAGATGTTGGTATTGAGCGCCACGGTCCACGAGCCCCCGTCACTTCAATGTCATTGCTGGAGTGGGAATCGCCCGGACCTTAATAAAACTTGTGAAATGAATACGGACTTCTGCCCAGTGGAGCTCAATAACGAATTCCGGTTCTCCAGTCAACAAATACACGTCCGGTGGCCATTGGCGCCTTCAAGAAGTCGAGCTAAAGTCCGTGAATAAACATTTTCCGGTTTGCAGTGCTCCGCTGGCTCGCCGAAATGGTCGAAGAGATTGATCTCAGGTAACCGCGAAGTTCGAAAAGGGATGGATCAGGTCCAGGGACCCTGCAAAGGAGAATCATTTGAAGATTGAACACTGCGGTGAGTTTCGAAGGTCCACCAGCGAAACAATCTCACTAACATATTTCCTAATTCAATTTAGACTCACTGCTATCCTGTTGTTGCTTGAATCAATGGCACAACATTCTCGACCTAGCGTATCCATGGCTGTTGCGCACACTCGTGCTCAGTGCTTGCCCTCTACCACTGGCACTGCCAGCAACCGAAAATCCACAGACGCGTGCGCCATAAAGTGGCACCCAAACGTGAACAGGCATCTCAGATCTAGCTCGTTCATCATTTCGCTCAGATACGCGAGCAAAACACGCGGACGTTCACAGTAAGCACCTCAAGTTCCTGCTTCTTCTCCTTGTCTAATTGTTTAATTTTGCCCCGAGCCCGTTAATTGATGTGGGTGGTTGTTCCCCGCACAGAGCGACCTGTCTTCACAAGACCTGCATCAAGACGGGTCTCGTGTCCAACGGTATCCAAGTGTGGTGGACAAAAATAACCCTCGCGCCTTTGTACTCTGCGGCTTGCTTTAGACATGCAACACTGGGATATCGACGGCGTCAACTGACATTCACACAGCACCGTCTGTACCTTTCTTGCATGGCACAGCGCAAGGATAGCTCACGCACACTACGCCGCAGCAAGTGAAGAGTGGGCTGTGTGAACTCGGTAATGTGTAAGAGCTTCTTTGAGCACGTCTGAATCCGCGAGTCAGTCGCTTTTTCTGGCTGTCGATATCTTGTACACTTCACAACAATAACATCGAATAGTATTATCAGACGAATCGATCGGAATAGATATACGTTAAAAGTGTTACATATTTAAAAAGACGGTTTTCTCTATGGAGCGTTTCATTCAATAAATCGAACGTGTAGACTTTCTGTTCGTTGCATTCACTAGTCGAGGAAAAATTGGTAGGCAGCACGCCATGCCCTGTTTCCACCGCGCTCGATGACATCCTAGAAAAAAAACGCGTTCATCAGCCTCATCCGGAACTCGCAGGAATCTTACCCCATGACAAGGAATTATCCGATCAAAATCCCAGGAAGCTACCGTCTTTGCGTCGCGTTTCATCGCTCTGGTTACAAGTAACAGTCAGACGCTGGCAAGAGAAATACGCCGATTCAACCCACTCAATATCGACACTGACACCATGAATCAGTTTCTGTTGGGCCCATGAATCCGGCTTCAAAGTAGCTTGAGGAATCCATCTGGAGCATTTTGAGTACTATGGGTCTCATTAATCTCGATGATCGGATAAACGAACTCGATTCACTCACTTGTTCGGTCGCTGGTAGATTAAATAGTAGGTCCGCTTGAATCAATGACTTGGATGCAACGTGGAGGAACGCAACGTCCTTGTTTCTGTATCCAGAGAAGTAACTGGGCCACCTAAGTCCACAGGATCTTTGATCTGTTTTTCATGGCAAACTCACCAGTGCTTGATCTTGGAAAGCAGAGTCAGTAAACGAGCCAGTAGAAAATCGGATTTCACTTACATCTTCTTCGAATCCATATTGCGTGTCGGGTGGGTCATGACCCCAACCTGATGCGATACCGTAGCAATATGGCAGGGTTCGTAGTCTCGCCATGAACACACGGTATGAAAGGATCCAGAAAACACTTACGTCCGTCAAACGGAAACGATTTCTCGCTCATCCTTTTGATCGTTTCGTCTACCCCAATCACCTTGGCTCTTGGGTACGCCATTTTAAACTCCAACAAATAGAGGTGGTGTACAATATCCGCGTTAATGATGTACCTTCAAGTTAAAACTTCATAAACAAACGTGACGCAGTTATAAAGACAAACACACTTGACAGGACCGAGCTCATTGATCTTGCTCTTCGTTTCTTGGTCCAGAGGGGTCGAGGCAAGCACCCAAACACCACCGTCCCTTAGTTTGACGGCGGTCGATCTACCGCCGATAGGAAAAACGCCGTATCTGGCGAATGGACTAGAGCAAATATGAATTGGTACGCTGGCCCCGCTCGGTACAGAACAAACCGAGAGAACGTCCAGACATCCTTGACAACCTGTTCGAGGCTGCGTGTTGGCGTGACTAGTTGAAACGGGAAGTCGGGGAACGTTACCTCGCGGATGACGGTATCTACCATGCTTAGTTGCTTCTAGAGTGGGATGATTCAGTCGAAATCCTGGCCTTCTGAGGTGGAGGTTTTGGTGAGGCGCAAGCGCCTTGAGGTCGAGGGGAGGACTCGAGCCCACTCGCCGGATGATGTCATCTGAAGCGTGCAAAACGCGCCCGTAAAACGTGAAAAATGAGTGTCGCACTTTCTATCATTGCCATGCACAGCACGAGTATCGTGTTTTTAATTACTCTACGTATGCGTAATCCAGCTAAATACTCAAGTGGTATACTAGCCAAGCCCCCGGCCGTTCGGAGCACTCTTATAAAACGTGGGCGAGTCAAATATGAATGCATCGAGCTCCGAATCAGAACCGCTATCGTCCCCAGAATCGTCCGAATAGTCATTCGGTTTGCCAATATGAAAAACGTCCCCAAACGGCGTCTGAGGCGCATCGTTGGAATTGTCCGTCGACCGGGCGATGATAGATGCTACACGTTCTTCTAATTGTTGGCTGGGTACCAAAATACGGGGATGCGATTTCGTGTTTTGGAAAAATTCGCTCAGCTCGTGGAGGTCCTGCACCAACACGCCAAGGTCTTCATCCAGCGCGTCAGCAAACGACATGATCTGCGAGCGTGACTCGAGATCGATATATGACGGGCGTAGGGCACCGATGCACGTCTGCGCGATAGCCATCATATTGTTCCTGCAAATAGACCTCCGAGTCTTTACTCGGGATATGCACCATCCAGAATCCTCGGGAACATCAAAAATCTCTCCTTCTTCGACAAGGGTAGTGTTGAGCGAGCTATGCAGGCTCATCCGGAGAACGTTGCGAGAACTTTGTCCCCCGGATACTTTCGTCGGCTCTTCGAGAACATCAAGTGCTTGAGCAGCAAGATCACCTTCAACAAGCCGCAACAATGGCATGAGGTGTTCGGTCGCAAGTGAATGGTGTGCATTTCTGGGGTCACGTTGTTGGAAAAACACCTTCAACACTTGCATCGTGTGAATGCGAACCCACGTCTCCCTATTGAGCAACAGGCCCAGAAGAAGTGTGGCGATATCCGACCAGCATGTAGCAGAGTAGTATTCCCGAAGTCCGGCGATGGACTGCCGAAGGAAGTCGTCCTTGGTACGGAAGCGGTTCCTGACGAAAGATGTCATAATGCGTGAGATGGTCTCCCGGCCCTCCTGCGAAGCAAGGTTGGCAATAGACGTGCAGAAGTCGTCGAGGGCAGCATCACGATGGTCGCCAGACATTGAATGCAAACACCACGGAAGAGAGAGGGCAAAAAGGTCGCAGACGCGACGCTCAGAACGTTCAATGAGTCGGGAATCTGATATTCTAGCCAATTGTCCAAGTGCCGTGAAAGTGTCAGCCATGGTAGTAGCCGAACGTAGACCGCTTAGAAGACACGTTTGTAAACTGTACGTGCCGTTCCAGGACTCTGGACGCTCAGCGAGAACCGATTCAACGGAGTCCATGTTGTTTAAATCCAGCTTTCCAAGTAGGACGGTCAGAAACTTGACAGCTACGGCAAATTCCGATTCAACAACTGTCATGAGACATGATGCTGCTGTCCAGAAGAGTCGAGGAAGAAGGGCAAGACAGAGATCATCTGATGCCACAGAAACCGTAAGTGTAGAAATGATCGCCTCAGCAAAGTGATGAAGCTCGGTTTCATCGTCGCTTATGGTAGAGCATAAGCGACCTAGGATATGCCCGAGGACGTCTTGAGAAAGAGGAACCTTTAGCAACCGGAAGACCAGAAGAGACCGTTTGGCGATGCCGCGAATGTGACAATGTTCAACGTAGGGTATCAATAAAGCGGCGAGGTTCTTCTCCAAATCCGGAACGAATTGACCAATGACGAACACCACTTGGTCAACAATGTACGTCATGCGAGGCATGACCACATCCTCTGCATCGCTTTCTGACCAGAAAAGGGAGTCTCCCTGATCTTCCATGGCCGTGATAATGGATAGCAGAGACGCTCGCGTAGGTTGACCCACCTTGTCATTAGCTGATGAGAATCGGGGTATGCAAGCTCTCATCAGGTGGAACAGTATATGGCGTGCAGCCGATCGCAGCATCGAGATCCTGTGATCCACATGAGACAGGACGGCAGAGAGAATGACGGGTATCTGGTCGTAGTGCGACCACATGCGTTCGAGCGAGACAGAACCGATGTACACCATCGCATACTGAGCAGAGCCCAATAATTGACGTGGCTGATCGTCCGCGAACAGTACGTCGAGGTCGGACCAAAGCTCGAGTTCCTCTGGAGTCGGTTGCTCCAGTCGATGCTCGAACGTGGGCAGCATCCTCTCCGGGACGCAGACACTGCATAGCTCCTGAAATATCTGTACGCCCGCCGCTGAACGAGATAAGCATGCAATGACCTCGGAGGCACATTTGACGAAGGCAGTGGTGGAAACCTTGAGAGATTCGTTGACCAGGAAAGACGCAATGGCCCGCGCAGCTAATGGATCTGGCACCTCAACAAGCCGAGCCCAAATCGCCGCGATTTGCTCGGGCTGTGCATCACTGAATCGCTTAGTAAGAGCGAGCAAATGATACACAACCAAACTGCCTTTCGACGTCAAGGTCAGCCTCGACACGTCAAGTGCGCTGATCTCGAGGTTGGACATCCAATGTTCAAGGCCTTGTAGCATGAGATGACAGACTCTCTCGTTACCATGACGATGGATACGCAAAAGCAGCGCGGTGATTTCTGCGAGGATATTGGAGGATTGCTCTGGATGTTCCCCTGAGAGGCATTCCCCGACTAGTCGATGCGCTTGAAGATAGACGCTCGGGGTATGATTAGCCACCATTGTTTCGAACTCTGCCATGGCAATCATGCCTGAGGACTGTTCATGAATGGCCACGAGGATATTGAGCGCTTGTCGTCGTATCGCGATGTCCTCATGACAGAGGTTCGCTAATCCAAGGCAGACCACTTGCGCAAATGTGAAAGAGTGGCTTGAAGCGTTGCAGATCACATCCACGACCGTGTCGAAGAAGGCGGAACTACTCAGTGTGGAGGTCGTTCCATCACAGAACCCGCGGCGAAGGATGTCTACCAGCAGATCTGCGCTTGGATGAGACAAGACGAGGAGAGACCGCAGCGCTTTTCTAAAAAGGAAACGTGAGAAACATAATTTGCACCATGAATCACCAAACTTACTTGGCAGAGGCCACCAGCGAGGATTGTCCGTCCTCAAACACGGCGTGAATTCTATCCAGGATTTGAGCAGCTTCGAGAGGCTTGAGGGGTTCTGTAACGAACCGTTCTGTCAGAGAAGTCAACTCGACGTCGGTCGGACGATACGCCTTTTGCTGACATCCAGATAGTAAGACTTCAATTCTCCGGAACGAATCACAGCTTACGCAAAGAGACGATAAGGCACTGACGGATGCGTGTGACAACAATTTAGTTTCGTGTTGGAATCGTTCGCCAGCATCTGATTCCGCTTCAGGATCTTTGATGGCTGCGGCAGCCGCCCTCTGCATCAAAATCAACCTCGTTTTGGCGGACTCGTTCTGTGGTCCATACTGGCACCATTCTTCACACATTCGGTACAGAGAAAGTTGAAAGTTGAGAGGGGTGCTGTCTGCCTCAGGAAGTTCCCCCAGACCATCAAAGAGGCGCTCTACCAATCCACAAAAATAGCGCCGCAGTCGCTGTAAAGAGTAGTTGTCACGGTTCTCTGGAGCGAGCAGGAATGTCTGTGTATTCCTGACAAACTTGAACGCGTGGGATAGAGCATCTTGTTTGTTCGGCGACTTCAGGGAATGGAGATACGGAGCGGAGAGATAGTATATCCGACCAACTGCTGAATGCAGACGAGCTTGTCGTCGAGGACGAATTCCGATCGCGGGCGAACCTGGCTTGGTACGGCCCTCGTCATAGAATTGACGAGATGTGAAAAGATTGAGATCCTCCAAGAGCTGAGGGTACCCTTCGAGAGGAAACGCACTAATAGACAGCACGGCAGCATCTCGGAATGGTGTGTAGTCTGCGTCCAAGAATGGCGTCAGGTGCTTGAACAAGTAGCGCGTCGTCGACATTCTCTCGCGCTCAAAGGTTGATTCCGAAGGTGCACGTGTGTGCTCGCGACCCGCCTGGGTCATCGCAGGTCGATAATCGGATACCGCAGCCGTGGAGCAGAGGGTCCTAGTCCAGATATACCACTGGTCGACAAGAATGATATTCTCTTTCACCAGTCTGTATCCTTCTCGCTCCGTCGAGCGGGAGAGTTGCATACGACCACTAGAAGATATTCCAGCGAGTCGAAGCATCATCGGGTGATATCGTGACGTAGCTGCTTCGATCACAGCTCTACAATTCGGTATAAGCTTGCCGCAGCTTGGCATCGACGCCCGCATAAATGCAGGATAAACGAAATGCCATATTTTGCGGTCTTTCTCTACGTTACTGTCCGCGATCCGGAGAAGAACGTCTGGCTTCGCGGACCTCCTCCATTGTTGAAGACGATCTAGTTCGGCACGATCAAGCAATTCGTCGAAACCCTGAAGCAGGGGACACTCTTTCGTGTCATTCTTGAACAGTGCCAAAAATAAGGATGGGAAAGGAGTGATGTCGGCCTGAAGAGCGAGGTCCTTGCAAAGCGGAACGAGCGAGCGTATTAACTTGATACCGGCATTGCGAATAGCCATCACTTCATACGAAAGGAGGAACAGAGCACCAAGAACAATATCCTCTGCTTGCTGAAGAGCAGCCTGTAAATCATTCCCGGCCAAGCCCTGCTCCGACCTCTGGGAAAGCCCGGTAATCCATGTATCCACTACACCAGTCCAGAGATTCAGCAGCCTTGTACTTTCGAGGAGGATCCGATGACCTGCCCCCTCCCGTTCAACACTCTTGGGGTCAAATAAGAACATAGCGAAGCATTTGAGGACAGTCGGCGCGTACGTCGCATCTTTCATAGACCTTCTTAAAGCCGCCCCAGCAACTTCGCCCACGCGGGGCTCGACATGCACGACGCCACGCAAAAGCATATCAACCGCGTCGACGAGAGGGATCGATGAGGTATGTAAACATCGTGGCCATGATTGATAGCATGTCTGCAAAATGCTGATGTGTGAGACGAGGTGGTTCGGATACGCGAAAGCTCCTTCCGGATGCCGGCGAATAACCAAGTTATGCGACTCCTCAAAAGACGATGCGCTACCAGACGCAGAACGTGCCAGGGACCATTGTTCGTCAAAGACGGACATATGACCAACCGTCTTAAAGCATATTTGTGTAATGGTGGATGTCGCCGCACCGAAACGGTCAACAAAGTCCTGGATCCCGGGTCTCGAGAGCACCGAAGCTGGAAGGACATCGGAAGACGAAGGATAATCGTCCCAAGAAGGTATCGCTGAAAAGTCCGCACCGGATGGCCATGTTGGCGTCGATTCCTCGCGCTCAAGACCATGTAACGTCAACAGGGTAGCCTGCACCAGGATAGCAACACGTTCGGGGGCCAGAGCGCCGTTTGAACTAGCGGACTCTTGAAGAAGCTCTATGATGAAGTCGCGGCCGTACTCGAAATAACGAGAGATGATAAAGTGGACAACGCAAACGAAAGGTTCCAGGTGCTCTTCAGGCGGAAAGACAGATGGCCTGCCCGAAGGAAAGAAGTGCTTAAGAAGCCCATCTAGTTTTGAGGTACTCGTCGAGGCGGGCTCTTGACAACGGTAAAGATATGTCCAAATCAAGCGCACTATCCCATTCAGAACAGGAATGCGATACGGTTTGTCCTATGAAGTAGGCAAATAAGCAAGACAAGTCGAGTAATCAAAGTGACTCGAGACGGCACCTTCAATTTACTGACTCCATACTCAAAACATGGCATCCAGTTTTTAAGGAAAAACTGATGCGGTGCCACACAAAGCGCTGTGACTGCCAACGGATACGCAACATGCCAATAACGGGGCTTTGACATCATCTCCTTTGCACGTGGGAAGATCTTCTCTATCGCCTTCTCCCATTGCGGGTGGTTTACTTCTGCCTGGGCGACCTGCAGACAAACATTATCATTATTTAGGCATCATCCACCAGAGGTTCGTATTCCCACCTTTCCAATGGGATGCAATAACCGCGTAAGCGTTTCCGCAAAAGCGATTTTGAAACGCAGACCATGTGCATTCTCAAAAGATTTCGCCAAGGACTCCATGAATTCGGCGCCTTCTTCAAATGCCTCCGGGGGCCACACCTATCGATCACGTTAGATTTCCACAATAAGGCAGGTGTTCACTAAATCAGATAAATCAGACTTACTTTGATCTGTACGTATCGCAGTCCTTTTACCAGGTTCTCGAATTTCGTGTCCAAATCCTTTGCAATTTGACCATGCGCCACAGGGGCAAGCTCGTTAAGGAATCGGTCCGTAACGCTCAAAAATCTACAGGTTTAAGGTAAGGAAACTCGAATAATGGTCCAACGAGCGCGCCTTCGCATGGCAGAAACCCACCTCAAACCAGCTAAACAACCCAAAACGCCAGCATATAGCTCTGCGCACAGCTTGTAATTGGGATTCATACTTGGCAGTGGTCGTCTAAACTGTTCGAAAATGGTCTCTTCCAAACTATATCCCATCGTTTCACTGAGCGCATTTGCAGGAAGCGTGGAGAGAACAGCAACCAGTGCTCTGCACATCACATAGATTGCAGCAAGAGATCCGCGTTCAGATACCCGAGGGTGTCCTGATCGATCGCTGGGAGAGTCACGTATACCCCGACGCCAGCGCATGATAGTGTCTATAACATTCTTGGCACGCTTCTGTGCAATCTTGCCAAGGGAGTGAAGAAGTTCATCAAACTGTGGGTCGAGGGTAGGTCCGAAGAAGTCAGTCAATACAGGTTCGCTGTCCTAGAGAGGTTATGCACGTGTAAACGACGGTTCTCCCGTGGCATAAAAAGATACGGGCCACGGCCGCCAAGAGAAACTCACTGGACTTTCACGCACAAACGCATCGATTTTTGCTTCCGCGAGTGTAGCAAATCGAATGAAAACGGCATGCAGTGCGTAATCCGCAGGACTTCTCGACGAACCAAGGTCTTCGCTCTCATCCTCCGAGACGAAGGCGGGACTTTCACTGCGAGGGGCGACGAGCGAGTCAGGGACGCGCGGAACGGGAGGAGGAGAATTTGGCGGATGGCCGAAATTGAATGCATGATTCGGATTGTGACCGAATGGATGACCATGCCCATGGTCGCTCCCATTCTCTGAGCCAAAAAAGACCGAGCCCGACTGGGAATGATGCGAGCGCACGGTGGAATGACCACGGGGACGAGACGTGGACCGGGCAGGACGTGATTCGCCAGGTGTAGGAGGGCGGGGATGTTGAAGTGGAGGACTAGCAGTGTTGCCTTGCTTTGTTACTGCGGTGACGGAGTGCGCGAGAGATGACGTGGACCTATTGAATGGATTCTTCAAGATCGGGTATACTTGGTGATGATCCAAGCTAGGAAGCGGAGGCACGTCTGTGCTGCTCTTCAAACCAGACTTGAACGCGTTTCGGATGGAGGCGAAAGACGGCTTCTTGCTGAACGGAGACGGACCTGTTCCGGCAGAATTCGATGTAGACGTGGTCGCGACGGAGGACTGGGAGGCATGTGCAAAGGGACGGCGTGGGGCGTGGTCAAGAAACGAGTCATCAGAGGCAAGAGAATCGCCGCGAGTGTGGGCGCTGAAGAAACTTCTTTCTGCTATCGCGGTCGTCGGCGTGATAATAGTCGGTGACTCGGATCCAGATCCATTTCCAAACCCAAATACACCGGAACGACCAAACGGAACTGGGGTGGTTTGAAAGTCGTCCTCGTCCAAGTCTACGCAACCCAAATGAGCGGTCGAAATAACACGGCTCGTCACCATTACCTGGAATTGTTATCTGCAGACCTTCGGAGCCCATCGAGAGAAGAGTACCGCAGTTCTTGTTGAACAACTGGTGAACTCGAGTCGCCGTGAAAGGAAAGGCGTCGCAGTGCACATCATCCTTTTTTTGCACAATTGACCCTTCTTTGTATGTCAGAGCACCGCCACCGTTCAAAGTCTATCATTGAAATGGTCTAGCGCTCAGTGTCTAACTCGCTTCCAATCTCGCCACCCGTCCGGGTTTCAAAGCTTTCTCACAACGTCCGCGCATCTCAAGCAGAGATTATCTTCCTCCCGTCGCGTAAAAGTCCAACACCGAGGACACTTATACAACGAAGCCGGTCGAATATGGAGTCCGATTTCAGCACCCAAACCTAAAGGACCTCTTAACACGTTTGAACGTGCCGACGAATTGCTGGACACACCTGGCATATTCAACAAATCATTGTACCCCCAAGGCCCAGCTGCAGAAACCGATGCCATGTCGGTATTTTCCGTCAACGTCACATCAGAGACGATGAAGAGCGTCTTTAAAAAGTTTGCTATTCGCAACCTTTAATTCAGCAAATCCTTCTCCAATGTGACCTTTTCTGCTCACCTTCACGCCTTAGCAGTTCCACAAACTCTGCTCCTTTCGCATCGGACGGCAAAGAAATCACTACTTGCGCCTCCAAAGCACTTTTCAGATTTCTGAAGGCAACGTCACCCGTCAGCAATACATTGCATACTGTCAGCACATACTTGTCTCCCCGAGCCTTTTCCAAAAGCGATAGCACAGCACTACGCACAGTCAACAAACTGCCCATATCTTGTTCCGCCTGATGATCTTCCCATTCACTGCTCTAGTCGACGCGTCAATCTTAGAATATCGAGCACGCAAAGACCAGACATACGACTGGCTCCCACTTATTCGTGAAGAAGGAGCGATAGGAATCTCCCGTCGTACGATGGGCATGTATCTCTTCTGCAAGATAAGGAAGCACGGGGGCTAGCACTGATGTCATGCTTTGCAAGATCTAATGGGAGACATCAAACAGTTTCTGCATCTCAACGTTGGTCGACGCTCACCTGCTCGAGGATATCAACGACCACCCTACGCTCGATGCTGTCATCGTCACTAGCATACAGGACATCCTTGGTGATATCAAAGTATAGAGAGGAAAGTGTGATATTGGCGAAATGCGTCAGAGCACCCATCACTTGAATGCACGGTCAGTTGCGTGTGGTAGATGAACGTGTTAACGAACCTCGAGGAAAGTTGTACGTCGCGTAGCCCTCGAAAGCCGTCCTTTCCAGCTTGTATAGTTCATTCATGACATAACGCTCCGCCTGGTTGAAGGTAAGCTGCTTGCACATAATGGGGGTAAACATACGAACCAAGCCCAGGTCTTTCTTCTCGACACGTGACGTTTCTCTGTCTAGCGAAGTTGTCGAACTAATGTTCCCGAGCATGAATCTGGCAGAATTCCGTATTTTCCTCATCGATTCCGCAGTCTGTGCGAGAACTGTAGGGCCAATAGACATGTCATGCCAATACTCGACGGTCGCTGCCCAGAGTCGAAGGACGTCTGCCCCATAAGCTGGCTCCCTCTTCTTGTCCTAGGCATTATCAGCCTCGGGGAACATGTTTCACGACGACACGACCTACAGCGCCACCCCTGATGACTGTCAGGGGACTGACAACATTTCCGAGCGACTTGCTCATCTTTTTCCCAGCTTCGTCGAGTACCATGCCGTGCGTGATCAGCGCACCATAGGGACTGGTAGGCATCGTATAATTGTCGGCGGCACCAATTGCGGTCAAAAGCTGACTCTGGAACCAGCCCCGATGTTGGTCAGAACCCTCGATACACATGTCTGCGCGATGTTGCCGTCCTTCTACCTCGGCGAGCATAGACCAACTCGTCCCGCTGTCAAACCATACATCCATCGTATCCGTACCCTTCTTCCATCCGGCCTCACCGAATTCGGCGGCAAGCTCCGGAGCGATGAAGTCATGGACAGGTCCATTCCACCAGTAGTTTACACCATGCTTGTCTAGCACGCCGAGGATGTGAGCAAGCGAGGCACGCTTAAGAACTGTCGTGCCACTGGGGGTATGATATAGCGATGGTATAGGGACGCCCCAGACACGCTGGCGGGAAATACACCATTCTGATCGTGATTGGACAAACGTCGTAAGACGATTACGGGCTGAACGGAAAATGTTAATCGTATGTCAGTTGGAGCCTACTAGTCACGCACAAGCTGGGGGGAAGAATGATACGTCTTCGAGAGCAGACAATGCCTTATCTTTAATATTATCCAAATTCGCGAACCATTGCGATGTCGCCCTTCAAGGACAATAATAGTCAGCATTCGGGCCTTCTGCAATTAGCTTCACGCCAGGGGCCTCACGTTACTATGACCGGCTCGTTCGTTTTCCAATCATAAGGGTATCTGTGCTTGATCTTTTCGACCGTCATGAGCGCACCACAACCTTCCAGTATCTTCACGATAGCCTTTGATCCTCCTTTCAGCACTTCCAAACCCACAAGGGCATCGCCTCCCAACTCTGGGGGAACGACATCCAAAATACCCAGCGAGAATTTACCCTCACCATCCACGTGGCACACCATTCCTGAGCTCAGAAGACCCTGGGAACGGAAAGCAAGGTAATCTTCAGCACCATGAGCTGGAGCACAGTGCACCAACCCGGTCCCAGAATCCGAAGTGACGTGTGTCGCCGGTATGACACGTAGTCGAGATGGATCGGATGCTTCTCCACGTGTCAATGTGGAAAAAATGCCTCGGTAACGTAGACCAATGAGTGCCGATCCGGGCAGTTCCGCTATTATTTCGATTCCTTCACGTGGACCAAGAACACGCTCCAGTGCGCTAAGTCGGTCCTTGACGATGATAAAAAGTCCAGACTGTTGTGGACTCCGCACAACGGTATAAATGAGATCGGGGTGCACTGCAATACCCTAAACATTTTGAGAAGATGGGGTCACAACGAAGCACAACGCATCACTATTCCCACAACGCACCATATTAGCACTCAAAGTCCAAGGTGTAGTTGTCCAAACAAGCAAACGAATTCTTTCTTCGGTTTCTTCCAATATCTCGCTCAATTTAGTTCCCGCAAAGGTACCGAAATGGGAAGAATCAAGCATAAACGCGACATAGACCGAATGTGAGGTATGGTCATCCCTGTACACGAGTTCAGCTTCTGCCAACGCGGATCGTGACGAGGGAGAAAAATAAACGGGTCGATAGTCTCTGTATATAAGACCTACAATAGAAAGTAGAGGTTATCAACAAGTCAATTCGTTTACACAGGGAAACGAACCTTTGGATACCATTTGCTGGAAAATACATAGTTGCCGCATCTCGTACTCATGGTCTGGAAAATGTTTAGCGACAAAGAACTCGATGAACGAACAAAGTCATCACCAAGTGTACGATACGTTGATTCCTTGCCCCAATCTGCCATAATACCAAACTTCTCGAATTCTTCTCGTTGGACGTTCATTTCTCGTTCAGCAGTCTTCCTCGCTGCATCACGGATGACAGGCGCCGGGAGTGAATGTGGGTCTTTCTGGGAAACTGTGATGAATAACGCCCGGAAAACGCATGAGAGCCATAGGACGGGTTTTACCTTCAAGTCCTGAAGAGCTTTGTTCTCTATAGGTAGGCCGTGACAGTCCCATCCAGGAAAATAACTACTCATGTTAACCCTCACTACGAAGAAGCACAGATTTTTACTGACTGGACGCGATCGCCGATGGAGACGTGAAAACGATTAATGATGTCTTTCAAGATCTTGTTCAAGGCGTGACCTGGTAGGTCAACGTTAATGGCGAGACGACAGAAAACTAGTCACCATACCGATGTGCAAATGTCCGTTCGCATAAGGTGGCCCGTCATGCATCACGAAGCATGTCCCTCTGGCATTCCGCGCCTAGGAAGGCTACTACGTTATATCGAGACATGTAGCGTCAAGGACACAAGAAACAGACCTGCCATCGATAAAGCTCGTCGCACGTTTTCCTTCTAAACAACTCCTCCGACTTGGCATGGTCAGCCCAGAGAGGAAAAGCCGTTTTTGGAAGGCGTAGAGTTTTTGAAAAGGCTTTCGCATCCAATTTGGAGGAGGTTTGCGCAGAGGAGAGGTTCCGACGAAGAAGTCTGACGTGTAACGCGTTCAGCGCATTGCGCGAAACAATCAGACTCATGGACAGGCCTTCAATTATTAGTTCGGGTGCAAACTGGAATTTGATACCGTCACTGGCAGTCGCACGTCACGTGCAATGCCCAAATGTAGCACAATTAACCCCTATGTATTCAAGGCCACCAAATAGATGTCTAAGTGGCTGCTATATTGTGTTGGGGTAAATCTACAGGCTATTAACTATACTGCCTATAGTTGGTGCTTTTTTTCCTGATGCAGCACATCCGTCTCGTAGTAGGGAATCAGTCGGCCAGTACCTAACACTGAACTCTTCGTGTGAGTGACGTCTCAAGAGCCCGACTTGTATAATCAGTTCCAACGTAGGTTTGGTCCTTTCATGCCCGTCTTCCTCTGCCAGTCGGTTCTCCGTGTCGCTCAGAAAGTTAGGGCCCGGTAATCTTAACCATCGTCTTTCCGCCCACCTTCGTCTGACTTCGCCCGTTTACTCTCACGCTGCAACGTCTCCTATTCAGCGAAGCGCCCGTATACAGCAAGTCACCTACCTACATAAGTACATCTCCAGTACAGCCGCAGCATCAGCACTCGTTCTCTCCCTCTTTTTCTCCGTCGTCTCAAAGTCCTCTTGACAGTACTAGGGCAAATGGCTTCGCCGCTTTTCGAGTCAGACAAAGTTTTGCTGTATGATTGCAAACATATTTCGTGTCCAAACGAGCTTTGGCAGTTGTTTCAAAAGGCGACTGTCGAGGCCAACCATATGTCTTCCCCAGCCTTCGTCTCCTTCGCAGACGAATGCCTCCTTTGTGCTCGAATCGTGGCAAAAGAACCTGAGCCACTAGAGGCGCCCCCCAATGAGTCATCACCACTTTCTCAAGCCGCTACGACATCTTCTCCAGTCCGTTCTCAACAGGATGGGCTTATCTACCTCCACGCAGGCCCCGCCAATTTTTCCGCAGGAGAAATCAACATCGGCGTCATCATGGTAGAAGAAATGCGACACCGTGGCTATGCACAAGCAGCTGTACAGCTTGTGCTCCGCTACGCGTTCGAAGAGCTCCAATTCCATCGGGTGCAAGCTTCCATCCTTGACACGTCTTTCAAAGATCGAGCTCTACGGTTGTTCATCGGATCGGGGTTCGTCTGCGAAGGGACGAAGCGGAGAGCTCTGTACCACCGCGAAGGCGGCGGCGTTGCGGGAACATGGAAGGACGTGACGCATCTGGCCATGTTGGATACGGAGTGGGCGTTGCGATCGACGCGCAGACGAGATCACCAGGTTGTGGAACGACCGGTCTCGGTTTGGGATGAGATGTTTACGAGGCATTCGAAGGAGCGGGAAGCATTAGTGCAGTGGGAAGATATTCACCGAAGGATGATGAGAACATTGAGCATGGAAACCTTGAAGGAGAATGCGAAGAATGCGGTTCTGGCACAAGACCTATTCTACCTCAGTGACAATGCGTCATCGATTGGCGAGCCATCCATCAGTGGTTCAGCACCCCCGTCGCCACCGTCTCATCTCGTCGTCACCCGGGAGGACGACATACAGATGCAAGATGCAGATACGTATGCCACAGAGCGCAGTCGAACGTGGGAGGACATCGTCGAGATGTCTTATTCGGCGAGGCGAAACAGGCAGGGTTCGCTTTTGGAGCCATCCCCGCCGAACCGTCTGCTCGCGCTGCCATCTATCCCATCCACACGAATGTCATTCGAAGAGAACGCGCAATCGCCACTCACCATTCCAAGCCCTTCGAGCGCTGCATCTTCCCCGCCGTCCTCTCCGTGGCCACTGTGGCCTCATTCCGCACCGTCGTCCGTGCACAGCTCGTCAGACTCGGAGGACGAGGCAAATTCCCCATACGTTCCGAGTTCCCCACCCCTTCCCCCCATAGAATTTGGTACCTACTATTATGATCCCCCCTTCGCCGGTCCGGTGGTTTTGAGAACAGGTCGGCCACGGAGTGGGAGCATGTCATCGTCCGGTAGCGATTCCTGGAGCGACGCTCAGAGCAATGTGTCACGGGACGCGGGCTCCAGCACCTGGGAGTTGCTTTCCAACACGTCCGACCGCGGTCATCGCGAGGGCGAGTAATCCACCGTACGCGTCGCGTTGACCGACAGCCATATACGAGGCCTAGGATCGAGCCGCTAGATTCCATAAGGGCGTGTTCGATGCGTGATTAGAGAGGCCCGGCCAAACGATTATGCACCACTACAAAGTTGTACATGCCTTCTCTTTTTTTTTTTCATCGTCATGCTTGTCTTCTTCACTTACTTTGTACCTGTGTGTACGATCGGAGTATAAGTGCCACTTCTCTCTCGGGACACGGAACGAACATCCGAACCGCGGAAATAAAGTTACAGCCTCGGTGCCGAATAACGCACACTACTCGATATAGAATTCCTCCGTGGTGCCGACACTTTCCGTTCCGTTTCATGTCATCGTCATTCCAACAAGTCCTCATCTTGAACCGGCTTTCTTTCTTTCTTTCTCTCTGCGGTGTACTGCTGTGAACGCCAAGTCGTCTAACTCCACTCTAGGAGCAAATCATACATGCGATGCATGTGTCTCATCGTGATTGCAACTTGCCAACCTCGCATGCTTTACTGCTTTTTTTTACTTCCGTTTTAATTCACTCCATCGTTACCTGTTCCGATACTCAAAACGTGGTCTCTTGGTAGCCACGGCACCGCCCTCTGTCCTACGGGACCAGCCGCAGTTGATGATGCACATGGTACACATTATACAAAAATTTCCACACGGCTCACAGGATCACACGACACCTTTCCTTTGCGAGATCGATATCATATAATCCACGGCCACTCAAGACCGTACTAGGTATATAAATATACAGACAAGAACTGAACCTCGAACCCACAGACAAACTAAAATTTCAAGGGCAGAAAAGGACGAATAATAGCTAGGTATGAACTAGGGAAATCAATGTACCATATGTGACACGAAAGGGGGTTGTCGGTCACCGATGCCAAATACCTATGGTGAATGATGTACAGTACAACAACACGTAAAGGATCGTCTAGATGGATTCCAAGTGTGGCAAATGGTCCATAGGTAGATTCATACCTGGGTCATCAATATTCCGAAGCAGGTGTGGTGACGGCGACGCAGCACACATCAATCATCACCGCATTTGATCTATCCAACAAGTGCACTCTTCTTGAGGTTTTCTCGCACAATCACATCTTGTACTGGAGCGCACATGGTCAGACTCCCAGGCTCACATTGTGACTGACGCCACAATGTATGCTTACCATTCTGTAATATCAACGAAGTTGATTGTGTGTCCTGAACAGAATAAATCAGATCACCGCCCTGCCAAAACAGACGTCCATGCATACCGTGACAGAAGTAAAATGACAGTAGAACGGCCGATCGCCCGCATGCTCCCTCATCAATCCAGCGAATTTTTTCTTCAGGTCTGTGGATAACAGAGCATGCATCAACGCTGCCAAGAAGGCGGCAATCAAACTCAACACGTACATGTACTCGCACTCTCAAAGTCGTTTGGTCTGTTACCATAGCTGGTAATATAATCACCCAACCGAATCCCAGATTCAAGTTTCGCGCGCAGAATGTCACACTTGTTGAGAAAGAGGACCAGATCCGTTTTCTTCAACAATGGATTCGAAACGATATTCTTCCAAAGGAGGAAAGAGTCGGCCTGCAAACGTTCAGCTCACAAGCTACTGGCCATACATGGAAACTGACCAGCCTATTCACTGATGTGTCTTCTTGAAGGACCTGGTCAAAACAACTTATGGGCGCCAAAAAGATGATGGCATTCATATCGTCGAAATATGGCGCCCACGCCGCTGTTCTATGATGTTACTTTGCTTATCAAAGGCAAGAAGACACCATACCTCTCTGCGGGATTCAGGTAGAGAATTAGATAAAAAGGGGGCAGGAATGGAGTAATACTTACAAGAGATCTTTGACCGCCGACATCAAACACACGCCAGTCGCTGCTCATGGGTGTCCCTAGGTGTCCTGATGCCCTGTAAACGTCTGAATTCGCTCTAGCGAGAACTGACACACCGGTTTTGACTTGAAAACGGTGTTCAGAGACTCCGAGCGTCTTCAGTCGGGCGCGTAGGATATCATCTTTTTATGGCGTGGTAAGCATACTGATGGGAATATCGAGAAAGGAAAAGAAAATGCGGATCACACCATCTGTTGGTATAAACTTGGGCGATGCCACTCGATCCAGTGCATCCATAAAACTGCATGTGAGTGAGACATCAGCAGCAGAAACGCGACTAGCAACGTACTATCCAGCCATTTCTTCTGGTCGCATCTTTTCGATATCCATCAATTTTCTGACGGTGGAGTCCCCCCAGAGTTTTGTCATGTCTTCCGAACAAGCATGCAAGATCACCCCCGGATCTTCGGGGTCGGACCAGTTGATGAGATCCACGCTATCGCAGCTGTCGCGGCTGTTCGAGTTGCGCAACAGACGATTAAAGGCAGTCTTCCATCCTGTGTTGACGCTAATCTCGTGATGAAACGAAGGTGCGGTCAAACTTGACCGGGCGAACCCCTCAACCTGATCGGGGGGGAGCAACCGGCGGATGAGAGCAGCCTCGACCTGGATGAGTGGAGCGAGCCGCATCTTGAGCTTGAGCAGCTCTGGTGTGAGCGGGGGGTATTCTTTGGGTACCGTCGGTGAAGGGGGTGGGGATAAGGAAGAGGTGGAGGCATGCCCACTCGAAATGGATGTGGCTGATGATATACCGTTGGCGGTTGCATGGGCTTGTGCTATGAGGTCAAGAATGGCATGTATGGACTGGACGACGTTGAGCTGAATGACGGCTCGCCACGAGGCTTTCTCTGCACGGAAACCCTGATTGAAACGTGAATATATGCCATGCGCTTCGCTTAGTGCACCAAACCAACCTTTGGTGAATGCATAAGCTGGAAATCTAGATAGGCCTGGCGATCAGCAATGCCGTCATGAGGGGGTGTCAGACGTACTCTTGAGCGTGGTGGACTTTCCTGCGGGAAGTGCTCAGCGTGGACGGGGAGAGGACCGGGGACGGGACATACCGGATTCGCTCTGGCCTGCCGAGGGGGGCTGTCGTAGTATGCAGTGGGAAAGAGCGGGGTGTACGCACCGAGGAGGAGGATCTTGATTGGGCGGGGGCTCTTCTTGTCGGCGATGCGCTGGCGGTTGAGTTCGTCGTCGATTGCATCGGAGACGCGCTTTGCTTCGAGTTCTGCGGCGATTCGGAGGTCGCGCTCGGCGGGGGTCTCGTTCGGGGGCGGGGCGATAGCACGGGCGAGGGGGTCCTGGTCGGAGAGTCTTCTCCGTCTGGGGGACATGGTGGGGGAGGAGGAATGTGGGTAGAGGCAGGGAGGTGAATACCAATAATATGTAGGCGGGAGAGCGTCTGTCCCCACGCTTCGGGTTGTCCCATCGCAACGTCGAGTTTGTCCATTCTCAGCCTACGTAAACTTCTCACTCAGTATATATTCGACCGGTGAAACGGCACCTCATCCCCCCGATCTCTCCTATCTACTATACTTTGCATACAACCGAGTTCCCCGTCTCCCTCGATACCGGCAAGGTCGCTTTGCCGCCGTCGATCGGGCTCATGGCATAATTAATTTGCAACCTAGTTTTAGCGCAGGGGCTGTCGTCCCTGTGTGCCAGGACTCTACATACACGCTAGGCGACCTGCTGTCCACAGGGATTACTTGGCAGGCTGCATGTTATGTACCTCGCATACTGTACATACGTGACACAAACGCAATCCCAACGTTACGTCTCCTTCGGCCCGGCTCAATGTCACATCATCATACTGTACAGTGAATGCTAATCATTCGGACATCCCAGTGCATGTACGAATCGTAACAACAGTGCACTCTACGGCACCGTACACAAGGCATATATTATTCGATGCTAAAAATTCTGCCGTCGCCTTCCAATATCTTATCCCCAACCCTCTAACCCAGGAGACCCTCGCCGTCAGACAACGCAGCTGAGCTGTATCCGCTGGTACCCAATTCATTATATCGTGCAATGCGCAGCCGTTGGCTTGGAGGTATCGTCTTGTCTTCAAGACCATGCGGCGCGCCCCCGTGCAAGACACCTACCCGCTTCATGGCAAGCAACTACATAAACCCGTCAGTTGATATATTTGAACTATTGCCTGAGTCAACACATACGTTGTGCGCAGCATTGCTGTGGTCATACACCCCTCCGAAGAACGCAGTGGTAGCGTCTCTACCAATATTCTTCGTCAAAAGGTGTCGACCACCTGGATGCTCATCGAGGAAATCCGATACGTCATGAATAAAACCAGCAACACAGATCAAAGGTCGTGTCTTAGCCTGTGTTTGGTCTACACACGACGTCAATGAACACGATTCACATGTCTCTACATAATCACTCACAGCTCTCCCAATTGATCACCTGAAGGTGGCCATTGTCCGATGGCCAAGAAAGTTTCTCCTGGGTTTCGTGCAAGCGTTTCAGCTGCATGGTCAATTGTCCCTTGCGAACCTCATTGTCCGGGAATGTCTACATGCGTGGTCAATTCACAGTTCAACATGTTGGGCAACAACGAACCTTCAAGTGCGAAGCGAGTCCAAACTGCTGGCAAACCCAGATGAACCACTTGGTGGGGTCATATTGGTACCACCTGATCGCGTTGCGGTAGTCCATAGGGAATTGGTGATGGAAGTTGTGGTATCCTTCCCCAATAGTGACGAGAGCAGTGATCAAGTGATCACGAGGTGTGTGCTTGTCATCAAAGGGTGTCTCGCCCAACCAGTGAGCAAGAGAGTTGACACAAAACGTAGACTAGGAACGCATCAGCCGACGAACATCAACCAATTGCAAACACTCACATGATGGACAAAGACCAATCTTAACAAACCGGCATATACGTAACCGCCCTTCCAATCGCCCCATCCAAGGCCGGCGACGACGGTAGGAAAGATGACACCCATGGTGAAGACCAGTGTGAGATAATGACGATGTTGCCACTTGACAACGTCGTTCTTGGAAAGGTCGCTGATGTCCGCTACACCAGGTTTACGACGAGGTTTCAACAGCATCCAGCCAATGTGGGACCAGAGGAGGCCCTTGTGGGCGTTGTAAGGGTCGAGATCGGTATCGGTATACCGGTGGTGAGCACGGTGCCCGCGAGCCCACCACCTAATAGAACCTTCGACCGCGCCAGCGCCGAGGAGAGCAAGAGCGTACTGTAGTGGTCTAGATGCATTATATGAACGGTGAGCCCAGAGACGATGGTATCCAGCCGTTATGCCTGCGTGCCACGTCAATAGCGTTCACAGAGAGCAACAAAAAGACACGTACCAAGACCGGTCATATAATAGTATATGACTGCCCAAATAGCCGTCTCCCATCTGAGGCGAATCCACCACGCGCCAATGAAACCTAACAAGGGTGTTACACCGAGGATACCGACGTGAAGCCAGTTGAGGTTGTCCAAGAGGTTGTCCAAGGTGACTGGTGGTAGTGCCTTTTGGTGCTTTAGCGTGTATGACACGTAGTTGTCCGGAATGTTGGCGTCAGCGGGAATGTGTTCTGGGTTTTCAACAAAATGATTTGGGTCGACGGTCTTATGGACTGCGCCATTCTGGAGAGTGACGGACGGTGTTGTCGTCGCCATGACCAGCGGTGAGGAAATACTGGACGGACCAATGAGAAAGATGTGGTTGAGGACAAAGAAAAATGTCACACGTTTTTACGGGTTTTATGTGGCGTAGAAATCTTTGGGGTTCCTGCCGCCGTTTCGGAGGCAGAGCTACTACATCGAGTAAACTCTACAGCTCTCTTCCGCACTGTCCCTGTTGGAACATTCATGTCGCTTCCTCTCCATAATATAGTGCTGTGATTTGACTCAGCCCCAAAAGAATGAATGCGGTTTCACGACGAGGAGCGAATTGCTGCGCGTGCTACGAAAGCTTTGGGGCATCCCAAATTTGTCCGCGATTTTCGCTGACAGGCACACAATCTTTCTCCGCGATCACATTGTTCCCACGGTTCTCCCCAATGCGCACCGGAACTTTCTTCTGGAACGAGTGACTCGACAATCGACTACGCTGGCTCATTCTTTGAGAACAGCTCGCATCCCGCACACTCGAAAGTTTGGGGGTCGATACAGTGACTATTAATAATAATAATGTACGTTTCAGACTCTCAGACGAAGCTATCTTAAGTGCTTATTAAATGAACGCTCAAACATTCGCGTCTAGTGGACAATGATCCGTATAAATTCAGGAAATACGTAGGGCTAATTCGGCTAAGAGGTTGTTCATATCCGATGTCTCCAAAAGAACCATACGTTACCATTGCGCCACCAACGCCTTTGAAAAAAAAATTCGAGTGGCGGTTATTCCCCACAATCTCGGAAACAGAAGGTTCAGTGTGTTTTAATGCTATGTTATATGAAACCCCGCAAAGTCGAGCTCATGCTTATAGGTATGCAATACTTGGTAGCCTGGGAATAGAGTGAGCTTGACCAATACACGAAGCATATCCCCGAACCTGAAATATGCCGATAGCCCAATCAATAACTATTGGGGCGCGCCCAAGTTCGATATAAACGAGTTGGGTACCGAAATTGATCAGTAGGATGCATTGTCAGTCGCTGAGAGTATTCTCAGGATACATAACTTTGGGCAAGGCTTCTCGTGTACCTTCCAAGTCAGAGCAAGAAGGACCTGATGCGAACGTACTCTGCGGTTGGCATTTTCGTCCACGTACCTGTCTACCTGCAGAACCATAACCACCGGCATGTGAACTCGGGAGGTTTTTTTTTCCGCACACAGTGGCAACACGTTGTGCTTGTCAGCGCAACAGATTCCGAAATTCCAATGTTCTATCCACCCACCCATACTTCGCTGCTAATTCACTGATCACCGCGGCGCATCGGTGGGGTGCAATACCAACGACTCCCACATCGCTGAGGCAACGGCCAGCATGGTTTGGTCGGAATTACGGGTATCCCGGGCGCTACTACTTACCAAGTCGAAGCTACCCAGACATTCAACGAAAACTTAACTTTGCGTGAGTCCCGTCAGACTCGGTACTACAATTCCCAACCGAACGCTCTTCGGTCTTTGATGTAGTGCTGTGGAATGGGAATGCGCCCTACTATGTAAGTGATGGAACGACCAAATTGGCGACCGTCACTCTCATAGCAGGTGCAAAGATCCGACGGTCGTTTCTCGTGTGCTCTACCTCCACGTCTCGGGATGACGAAGCACAGATACTGTTGGATAGTAAGTGTGTTTTTTGGGGTTCGATTATAGACTCCCATTCTGACAACTTTCCCTGCTATTTTCTGGATAGTGATACTGATGACTGCCGGGATAGCCAGGAACAACTCATGTGCTACATGCCTACATGATCGTGTCTCTCCAAGTCAGGGTTTTCAAGCGTGAAAAGAAGTATGTTATCATTATCTTCGTACTGTATATGAAAAAAATGAACGGCTAATCGTGTATTTCTCACATGTGGTTACTAGCGCAGTTGGCTTAATGGCTAGTGCTCATAACTCCCACGCATACATCCACCCTTGCATGGTGACATCTGAGACGAAACTTGACCCAGGTGCTTTCATTTTGTTGTCTAGCTCTTGCGTGGAATTTCATTCTCATCGTTTGTGCTCCTATTCTGAAGCTTGTTCAGTCAGCTCTTAGGGCCCTCGTGGGCCGTGGCTCTGGGACACTCGCATACACTCCAACGTCGCATCGAATACTAAGTTCACAAAAAATTTAAATGTCAACGCTACGCATTTACTCTTTTGACCCCAAGACATGATTTCGTGTTCGCCCTTAGTTCTTTCCGCGAACGTGAATGCCTTGTCGATTTCATTACTGGTTACTGCAACACGCGTGTTTTCGATGCTGAATAGATTCGAGGTATGTGCATATACCATCGGTGGGATGGTTTGGTGCGATAGTATCAGTCAGCACCAAAACCAATTCACAGATGACTTACGTACGTTTGTTGACTCTTCCCTCGTTTCTACTACTCCCTTGCCTCTTATAAAACATATGTATCGTACATACGTGACTTGCAATCGACAGAACCACCTGTCGTAGGTCCAGCGTTTCAAATACAGAAGCGCCAAGTACAGAGAGACGCCTGTTCAGCGGCAGGCGCCAAGCCTCCCATTCCATGAAGCTTACGTTGGCATCCTGGTGATTATGGTCGTGGAGCCGTTGCCGTCAAATGAAAACAGTCAAAATGAAACACTGCTGGATCGTCGTCCAATCCGTATAAGTACATGTCGTCCAAAAGGCGAGATTAGTCAGTTTTATTTGAACAATGAGTCGCAAAATTAATGTCACCACCAGTTGAAAGGACAACTTGATGGTGTGGAATGGGGAGATGCGAGGGACGCAGGACCCATCCGAGCGTATTCTGGGAACAGTAAATGAGTACGTTTTCGTTACAGAAAGTGTCGCTCGAAGTCCACAACCTTGCCCAAGAAAAGTATCGACGCCGACTCGCCGCCGAGACGGGTCAGATCATGTACGTACAGTACACTTTTTCATAATGTATACCAATGGGAGCTACCTTCGGCCAATACAATATGAAAAATATACAGTAAAGAAAGTTCCCACAATAATAGGGGTTTACAAATGAGGATATTGCATAGACCATCAATGTTTCAACTCAACACTCCACATACAAAAAAACCCAACTACACAGTGAAAAACCTATCTAAAGTGCTCTGCTTCGCATTTTTCAGCTCCTCTTGTTGCAGGCCATTATTGGCACAAAAATGATGATGAAAATCAAGAGAGGTATTTGCTCCGGCTTGTGAAACATAACCCTCCTCAATCTATTGACACAGTGTGATCAGGTGCACTGTAGCCATGATGGATTCACCATCACCAGGTTCATCAACCCCATCTGACTCCACCTCCATAA
>JBBPMF010000244.1:0-39117 GCA_038090175.1 Austroboletus eburneus | reverse complement strand
TCTCTTGGCAATTTGACGACTACATATCTCCCTACGACGCAGTCACGGTAACAGATTCACCGGGTTCTCCAAATCTCATTTTACAGCGAAGAAATTGCTGAAAATATACTATGCCTTGTGTATTATAATCTCCCCACACTTCGAAAACCAATCTCCATGTACAAAGCAACAAGAAAATGGTATTCTCCAAGGCTATTGTCACTGGTAATGAATGGCAGACCCATCGTCGGGAAGATACGTGTCACCACTTTCTGGCGTCGTCGCGCTTTGTCCATGTTGGTAACAACCTTTACAATTAGTTTTGTATGAAATAAAAAATCAAAATCATAAGAGGCCACTGATCACTATCCAAACATAAGTATTTACAGTGACTCCATAAACCCTTGCAATAACTAACCCTAATGCAGTGTGTGAAGCGCACTGCAAAAATACGTGGGAATTAAGCTTAGCTTTAGTGTGGGAAAATGTAGTACTAACCCTTGGCTACAATATTGGTCCCTGAGTCATGTGATAAAAATAAGCTGGGGTAAAGATATGCTTATTCTAAAACAGCTATGTCATTGCAAGGGTTTATGGACTTTTGAAAAAGAAATGGGTATTAAGCAATATCAGTACTTGGTATAGCCACCTTTTGCTTTAAGCACTGCCTGAACCCTTCTAGGCATGCTTTCAATCAATTTCTGACACTCTGCAGCTGGTATCTTATTCCACTCCACCTTAACCCTCTCCCATAACTCCAGAATACCATTAGGAGGATGTTCATACTCTGCAAGCCTTCTTTTGATGAAACCCCACAGATGTTCTATAGGGTTAAGATCAGGAGACTGTGCAGGCCATACCATGGTCTCAAAATCTTGCTGATCTAGCCACTCCTTGACCTTCTTGCAGGTGTGCTTGGGGTCATTGTCTTGCTGAAAAATGACTTGGGAAGGATTAAGATCATAATGCTGAAGAGAATCTTGAAACTCATTCTTCAAAATTTGAAGGTATAAGTTCCCATCCATCCTTCCATCAATCTTGGCAGCATATCTAGTACCCTCCCAAGTCATACACCCCCACATCATCAAGGAACCTCCTCCAAATTTGAGTGTTCCCTCCACCAGCCTATCATTGAGATTCTGTCCTGGCTTTTTCCACACCCATTTGCATCCATCTGACCCCAGGCGATTGATTTTAGTTTCATCAAACCAAACTACCTTCTTCCAATCCTCTAAAGTCCAATCCTTATGAGCATAGGCAAAGTCCTCTCTTGCCTTGCGATGCTTGGCAGAAAGAATAGGGTGTTTCTTCTTTACCACAGCTTTCATACCAGTCTTGTGCAAGTGCTGGCACACTGTATTTGGGTGAAGAGGTTGATTGATGATATTGGAAAGGGTTTTGGTCACTTGGACAGCATTTTCTGCCTTATGAGTAGAAATGAGATGAATGGCATGGTGGACATTAGCAGGGGAAAGCTTTGATGGGTGACCTCCAGTGGACTTTGGCAAGTGGGAACGCTCTTTAGAACGAAGCCTAGAGATGGTAGAGAGATGGACACCAGTGGTAGAGGCAATGAAGGAAGCAGAATGACAAGAATCAAGCATAGCCAAGATATTTTGCTTTTGAGTAGCAGAGAGAGATCTCATGATGATAGCAGTTGGAAATAAAGATGCGTGTGAACTTTTTCAAACTCAGATGTAATGTTTATATGTGTATCTTTGTTTGTAGCATTGAATAAAGCCAGCTATCTCCTTATTTCATTGCAATCTTTTACTTCCTATCAAAAGTCCATAAACCCTTGCAATGACATAGCTGTTTTAGAATAAGCATATCTTTACCCCAGCTTATTTTTATCACATGACTCAGGGACCAATATTGTAGCCAAGGGTTAGTACTACATTTTACCACACTAAAACTAAGCTTAATTCCCATGTGTTTTTGCAGTGTGCTTCGCACACTGCATTAGGGTTAGTTATTGCAAGGGTTTATGGAGTCACTGTATATGTACAGGATATATGCACAGACCATGTACAATTACTATATCTAGAGGGGATAACACATATACATACTAGATAAAAGAGATAAATGTTATTGGTTTTATCAATAGCATTAGCCAATATATGTTATATCTTATATGTCATGCTTAGTCAGCATGATAAAACCAATTCATCCTATTGATTAATAACCAGGATCATATTTGATTGAATGATAGTGTTATCTATAATGTTATAAATACATAAAAGTCTAGACTATACATAATATCACTGTTTAGATCATTCTAATATCTTATCTCTGATAAGAGATAAGAGATCACTTCTGAATACTGTCCAGACTATTGTTGTTATGTGATCTATCCATGTGATCACAATGTCAATCAACATTGTCATGAACTGATGATCTTGATCACTGGCCTGGATGGCTGTGGCAAGGTCAGGGCAGCCAGCATGCTATCACATGCCACACAAGTGCACTTTGCAGTGCATGGCAGTGACTGATCCAGGAGCAGGGGTGAAGCAGGGTAAATGAATGCCATGAGAGACCATTGGATGGTGTTGGTTGCTTGGCTTGCATTCATTGAAGGAGAAAGGAGGGGAAGACCAAGTGTGGGACCTGGGTGTCTGCACTAACAGCCTCTTTACTTCGATCCCAATGCCAAACTACAGAGAGTACATGAGTGACAGGCAGGTGGATGTGAAGGGCGAGCAGAGCAATCGGGAAGCAACTTACTCCTGCCATGATGCTGCCAGCGGACCATCCATCAATCATTTCGATCATTTCATTGGAAACTAACAAGACGGCATGTGAGCCATGAGCAATCACAAAGAGCGAAAGAAACGAGACATGGCTCACCGCACTCAGTGGGCCGTTTCGATTCTTTCTATCAGTCGCGGCACTCATGGACTCGGATGGAACGATCGAACTGATCGGCATGGCATGAGCAATCGAAGAGAGCGAAAGAAAAGAAAGGAAAAGAAAAGAAAAGAGCATTGCCATATATCATCCGTTCCGTTCGTTCTCCGTTCAGTGCTCACGGCAAAGCATCGAGCCAGTCGGGTGCGAGTAAGAGGACGACAGGACGGCCACCGGAAGTGCTGGTGGGCCGCTTATGGACGAGGGAGCGAACGCGCTGAACAGCGCAACAAAAACTAAAAACTAAAAAAATGAGACGAAAATGAAAATGAAAAGAAACAACCTCACCGTGGACGGCTCCAATCATTTCGTTGGGAGTTCGTGGCAAGGCGGGCGAGTCGGAGAGAGCGAAGACAACGAAACGGTGGCGAGCTCGCCACCGATCCCTTCCGATCCTTTCATCGGATGCTTCATGGTGCGTGAACGATCGGAGGGAGCGAAGATAGTGAGAAGAACGAGAGTACATACCTGCTCGATCGACCCGATCCTTCCGTTCGGAGCAAGTGGCGACCGAGCGATCGGAGAAAACGAAAGAGCTCACCTGCGGACGGTCCTTTCGACCGCTCCTCTTCGTTGGGTTGCCCCCCCTCCCCGCGGTTCGGTGCGCTGCATTGCGGGCCTGCGTCGAGCACGACGGACCGATGGCAGAGAACGGACGGAGCGGAGTGCGCACCCTGCGCCTGCGCGAAAAGCCGGCCGGCTGCTGAGTCACGCTGCTGAGTCAGCTGACCTCGGCCTCTCCTTTTCTTGGTTCTAGGGTCAGATCTGTTCCCACGCCAGGCGCGAGGGCATGTGAGACCTCGCTTGGGGTCACCAGGCGCGCTTGGCGCCGCCGGGTATACCCCATATAACTCTGTAGAAGAACACGGGAACACCTTAGCGTGTTTCTTGTTGTTCTCCAGTCCGCTCGTCTCTTGTTTTGAGTGCGCTCGCTTTGTTGATCCCGACACTGAAGCTTCTGACTCGAGTCTATATATCTCAGTCAGCAATGCCAGCATTAATACTGCCGTGTGCACTCCAAAACGTTTTATACGAAGCAGTTCCTGTCTAATTCCCAGCATCAATCCACCTCCTTCACTGTCATGAGCTTTTGGTCTGCCACCTACGAAACTCATTTCCCTGGTCGCGCCCGGTTCACCGCCGCAGATGTACCAGACATGTCCGGCAAGGTCGTTCTTGTCACCGGCGGCACTGCTGGCATCGGCAAGGAAACTGCCAGAGTATGTCGTTCTCTCGCTCGATATTGCTTCTCGCTCGACGGCATTTTGCAGGTATTGCTAACCAAGAACGCCAAAGTCTGGATTACTGCTCGCGACACGGTCAGAGGCGAAGCGACGCTCGAGGAGCTCAAAGGCGCCACTGGCAAGGATGCACACCTCCTCGTCATGGACCTCGCGAGTTTGGAGAGCATCAAAATGGCGGGGCAGGAATTCAATTCGTGAGTGCCCGTCTGTCGTAATATTTGAGGGGAAAAGCTCAAGTTTCAACCAGCAAGGAGAAGCAGCTCAACGTCCTGTTTAACAACGCGTAAGCCCATCCTCGAGTTTGTTAGGAATTTTTCATGTACCCTCGTTGAATCAGTGGCGTCATGATTCCTCCTATGGACATGCTCACGGTTGATGGTTATGACCTTCAATTCGGGACCAACGTCCTAGGCCATTTCTATTTCACAAAACTCGTGTTGCCTACCCTCATTTCAACTTCGAAATCAGCACCAGACGGTATTGCCAGGGTTGTCAACACCTCGTCCAGTGGCCACTGGATGGGAAATCTCGAATACGAAACCATGAAAGACAGCCCGGAGCGCAGAAAGCGAGCTCCACTTCAACTGTACGGACAGAGCAAGACGGTGAGTCTCCGAGTCCGACCACGTGTTCCCTATCTTTGACCGGCATTGCTAGGGCAACATCGTCTTTTCTGCGGAGCTGGCCCGGCGGTACGGTAATCAAGGGATCGTCTCGATGTCCCTGAATCCAGGTTCGTGTATGCATGTGTCCGTTTCAGCTAGGTTTTCTCATACGTTCACGAACAGGAGGTATTAAAACCGACTTGCAGCGGCATGCGGGCAGCTTTTTTCAGTGGATCAGCGTAAATTCTTCCCTGCACACTCGTGTTTTTCTTATTGACAACAGCTTGCTTGCCTAGAACGTGCTCCTTTTCGACGTGTCCCTCGGGGCCGTCACCCAGCTGTACGCGGGTACGATTCCAGACGGCAAATCTCTGAATGGCAGGGTACATCCAATGCACGCTAGGTGCTTCTCCTCGATGTTGACCACGCCCATCGTTTAGTACCTGATTCCATGGGCACGTGTCGGCAAGGCGCGCGCGGATACGCAGGATCCCGAAGTTGGGAAGAAGCTGTGGGAGTACTTGGAGGAACAGGTCAAGAGTGTCTGAAATAACAAGTTACGTTTTTAATTTACCAGGCTGAGTATCATGATGTCTTGGTGCCCGTATCACACGAAGAACGCGATAATGATAGTTAGTGTCGATCTCCATGCCAAGAAACTTTGCAAGCATGCTTCACTTCAGTAACCTGAGTCACATGAACTAACCAAACGGTAAAGGTACTGACGACGTGGACCTCTCCCACATGGGATGTAAATCGACTGTCACAACAAAACATGAAAATCCAGCCTGCGTCGAGCAGAGAAGGCGGCTCGGATTCAAGCTCTGCCATTAATTCTGTTCTTCAATACTTATGTGTTGGATGACCTCCAAAGCAGCCAACATCAACCCATCACTAAAATGCGGCGTCGTGACGTGCAAGCCGATGGGCACATCAACATATGCTTCGGGCGTGTTTATGGCATCCGGAGAATCAGATCGACATTATCACCCACAAAAAGAAAATCATGCACAACTGACTAAGGTAATCGGACAGATTCTAAATCGCAGTATATATGTATGCAACGATAATGGCCCGATGTGGATTCAAATTCTTACCCCCAGTATCGTGCACAGGCGGAACGGCAGGGTATGCAGGTGACAACAAGACGTCCGAAATCGCCAGTGTTGTTGATACGTAAGACGGAAGCAATCACATTTGTAATGCAACCAGTCTGCTTGTCGACCAAATGACGCATTCGCAAAAAAACAGGAATACCTCGCGAGTCTGCGATTCTTTGTCATAAAGGGACCAGTTGCCCAATGGAAACATGTCTTCTCAGCCGTCTTTGGGACAGTGGCGGATCGTCTCTTCGTCATCGTCAACGTATGAGGTCTGGGTGCCAATGCGTAAGTCTGGGCCAAGAATTATCTACGAAATTAAAGTAAAACAAGGTTGAAAACGACGCTATCATGGATTCCCACCCGGAGCATCGTCTGGCTAATATCAGGGACCTCGAGGGGAATCGGGAGGAGGCTTGGATCTTTCAGCCATGGTCGTGTGGTGAAGTGAGCAGCCTGGATCACCATTTTCATATCTCTTACTGACCGGCACATCGGGCCGGCGGCGGGGACCACGGGATCATTTCCAGGTTGACTATATGTACTGTGAAAACTTTGTAGACCACGAATGTAGCGTACACTTACTACCAGATGATATGAAATGTGCTAGACGTCGGATGGATGCCATACTGACCAACAAATGCACTGGGAACATGGATAAAGCCTCCAGCATCACTGTTTGCGAGTTCAAAAGGGTGGTAGATATGCGGTCCAAACACTTACGCTCCCATACACATGCAAGATCCAGTAATGGGGTTTCTCCACCGAGTCTGAAGTTGAGGTTGATTGGTCTTCACATAAAGAAACTTCCACGAGCGGCCATACCTTGTACGGAATCGTAAGCCACTGCAATTTGAAATCTCACCGTCCCAGGGTTGCGCAAGATCCTAACATCATCAGGTGGCACCTCGAGGGTGCACAAGAACCCACTAGCACCCCAACGGCGTTTAACAGGGATCATATCCTATGTAAGCGCAATTAAGACAATGCTCGGCAAGTCCAATGAAGATGGATCCACACCTTGATCAAAGTTGACAGTCCGTGAAGGAACTGACTGTTTCACTGTGTTTCAAAGTGGCCGGCAAGCTCCTTGGCTTGCTGGATGCCTTCGTCAAGGAAGAAATCCGTTAACGACAATAGCTACGCGCTTTCCAAATGCATTGACTACTGCGAAAGCCACCCGAGGCTATCTTTGCTGGAATATCTGTCGCATCAAGCTCAGTAATAGCGAACTCCTCTTCATGAGAATCCCGCAAGTTTCGGGGATCGAGGAGGGAGAGGTGGCCTCGAGAGGTGATTATGGCAAGCGACATTCAACTGGGATCTGATTTTCTGGGTGAGACAGCTGGGTAGAAAACAGCAATTTGAAGTATGTATTGCCTGTGGAACCTTGTGTCTTGGAAGAAATTGTTATTATGTACGAAAGCTTGCAGTTTTTTTAACGGAAGACAGAAGAAACCGAAATAAGCGTTTATTTGGCTCTGCCGTTGACGGAATGACATGTGACATTGAAATCACATGCTGAAAAGTATATGAGCCCTGCTCTTGGATTCCTCCTTTCCTAACAAGCGACACGATGGCGACCGCTACTCAAATCCAGACCGAGAATATGAATCAGCCCCAGCAGCAAGCTCCCGAGATCACCGTGCTGAACCGCGTCGCCTCCATCCCAATCATCGCGTCCTCGTTGGGCCAGATACATTCCACCCTTTCTTCGAATGCGCTCACCCGCTCCCCCTATCACGCCGCTCAGGTCATTACACAAACGGCATACAATTACTCCCAGCCGCTGCAAATTCGCCTCGCACCGCTGATAGTCTCTGCGAACGGCTACGCCAACAAGGGACTGGATGTCATCGAATCCAAGTATCCGTACCCTTTCAAGGTCAAGCCAGAAGAAGTTGCCTCTTACGTGCGGGAAAGGCGCGACGGCGTCGTGTCGTCTGCAAACGAGCGGTTCGACAAGAACCTAAAGTCTCCAGCTGTCGGCGTCGCAGAGGGGATTGATAAGGTATTTTCTACGTGATCACAGGCATCGGACCCTGCTGATTTTATGCTCCCAGAAATTTGCCCCCATTGTTGATTACTTGGAGAGCGCTGTCAACAAGGTTGGCAGCGAATCCGGCTCAAGTTCGCCGACGTCCACTTCGTCTGAATGCCAGTACCAGTACCAGCGCGTATATGCTATATCGAAGCATCTGAAAGACAATGTGTATGTCTATTCCACCGAGCATCTCAAACAGCTTCAGCAGCAAAACGTACTTGTGTGAGTATATGCGTCTTAAATACCGACCAGAATGCTAATCGCGATGTAGTCAAAAGGCTATGGAGACTGCCAACTCTATTCAGGGGCTTGCTTCTGCATCTTTTACAACTGCTCAGTCCCGCATCCACGGTCTCTCAGACAGCATGATTCAGGAGTTGCAAAAATTGCAACAATCTACCGCCACCCTTCCCCAAACCCTTCAGTCCATGTATCCCGACATCTCCAAAACCATCGCGGATCTACGCAACATCGCCACCACTCCTGACATATCAGTGGGTGAAAAGGCCCACCGCGTCGTCGATGAGGTCAGTGAGGGTGTCAGGCCGATGCTCGAGAAGCTCGCGCAGAGAATTGGCGACCTCGCCAAGGTGATTGGCACTAAGAAAGAGGAGGCGAGTGCCGCAATGCAGAGCGACGATGGACACGTGGAACTGTAAAGTTGTTTGTTTCCGGTTTCTCTTTCACACTAGTGTACGTCCCTTTGGGTAAGCAAGTCATTTGTTTATGTCCTAGATTCAGACTTTAGACTGTATCTTATCTCGTGTAGCGACACGTATTTCTTTGCCCTCCTGAGATATTGGTTCATTATTTGGACACGATTGGCCCGGTAGCTCGGCAAACGTGAAGTGTTGCGTGCAACACATCCAGAAATACGAGCATCTGTCTATTTTCTTTGATCCATTATATCTGCTGGTTGGGGATCGATGGATCAGTCATCTGCATCAATACTCAATCATGATTTAAAATTATATTGTTTATACATGCTGGGTTTAGGCCCTGACTATTCGTTCAATGACGTCCAGTGCGGCCAACACCAAGCCATCGTTAAAGCGAGGCGCCGTGACATGCAAGCCAATTGGTACATCGACGTACGCTTCGGGTGTATCTGTGGCATTCGGGGAATCAGACCAGTTCAAGACATGCCACTCTCAAAACGAAAACCTACACAACTGCTGATAGTATACGTCGATGGGACCCAACGGCTTCGCGTTTGGATCGAGGACGTCTATAGCAGGATCGACGACAAGCCCCGTCGGGAAGACAACTCCGGGATAGTCGACCAGATTCCAAATTGCAGTATATCTGCGATGACGAGTATTCAGCTTGAACTGTCTCTGTGAGAACGGTGCTTACCCCCAGTATCGCGCAGTTTCATGAAGAGGCGCGACGGCAGGATATACAGGTGATAACAAGACGTCGATGTTGTGCGCTCGCCAGTGATGCAGATAGGCATGACGGAAGCAATCACGCTGGTGATGCAGCTAAACTCTCGTCAACCACGTAGTGGACGGTTTTCCTACAAGAGCAAGGTCGTACCTCCCAATTCTGAGTCGCGTTACGATTCTTTGTAAGAGGGGGGCTCGCTACCCATTCGGTCAACGGCAACATATCTTCTCCGCCGTCTCTCAAACGCTGACAGATGGTCTCTCCACCATCGCCGATGTAGAGTGAGGTCTGAGAATGCTGGTGTGTCAATCTCGTCCAAAAAATCGTGTGTTCAACTTACGACAGTGCTAAAACCCTCTTGGTGCTTATAGGGCACGTATTCCACGATTTCCACCTTTCCAGACACTTCTAGCCTGTCTCTCGCAACCTTCAACGCTCGGACTATCGGTGGATGAGGTAATATGACTCCATCATGCATCATGATTCCAACACGAAGCTTTTTCTGGCTAATATCGGGGACTTCGAGAGGGACGGGAAGGAGGCTTGGATCTTCCAGCCACGGTCGCATGGCGTGAACAGCTTGAATCAACATCTTCAGATCTCTCGCTGACCTACACATTGGGCCAGCAGAACCAGAGATGTCATCGTTGCCAGGCTGACTGCCAAGCAATAAGTAAATTTGGATTCGAGCATATGTGATTTACTTACTACCATATGGTAGGGGCAACGGGGAACGTATTGGATGTCGGGCGGATGCCGTACAGACCCGTGAATGCACATGGAGCGCGGATGGAGCCGCCAGCATCACTATTTCCGAGATGAAACCGTCAACATATGATACGCGGTCCAAACACGTACGTTCCCATGCCCATGCAAGATCCCTTCATCGCCAGTAAAGCGGACTCTCCGCCGGAAGAACCGCCCGGGGATAGATCAAGCCTGTATGGATTGAGCTGAAATCAAGCAAGTCATCTTACAGCGTCCTCTCAGCGACAATTATACCATCATACCGTACGAGCGTAAAAGGACTTGGTTTCCAGATGCAAAATAGATTGGGGTTGGTTTGTCTTTACATAGAAAACTGCCTCAAGCCGTCAGAGATCATATAAAAACGGAATCCCGTAACATATTCGAATCTTACCAGCCCCGAGGCCTCGTAAAACACGAACGAGCGAACTATCTTCGGGTGACAGCTCGAGGGTAGACAGGAAACCACCAGTACCCCAACGCCCTTTCACAGGTATCTGATCCTAATCATGGTTGAGATAATGCGCAATAAACACCGCGGAAAATGCATACCTTGATCGAAATTGGCAACCCGTGAAGGGGACCGACCGTCGTCTTATGTGTCTCGAAGTGTTCATCGAGCTCCTTTGCTCGCTGGATTCCCTCGTCAAGGAAAAAATCCGTCAGACAAGCGGTCAATTGGTGTGCAATAGCTGCTCGCTTTCCAAATGCGGTGACCACTGCGACGGCCGTGAGCGATCCCGATGCGATTTTTTCCAGAACATCGGTCGCGTCAAGCGCTGTAATGGCAAGCTCCTCTGCTGTGAGGATCCCGCAAGTTTCGGGGATCGCGGTGACATTGAGGGGTGGGTCCTCGAGAAGCGACTTTGGCAAGCGGTATGCACTTGGGATTTGATTTTCCAGGCGAGACAACTGGGCAGAGACCAGTCGTTTAAAGTGTACGTTTCCTGTGGCGCCTTGCGTTCTCGAGGGAATTGACATGGGGAAGTCGACTCGAAAGGCGCGCGATACCCCCCTAATTTTTATACCGCTCTTTCACCACCTGGAGATGAACACAAATGATCGGATTATGAAAGACAAAAGGAACCGGAATACGTTACGAAGCATGAGAAATCTACCTTGAAACTTATCACGGGTCTCCTTGGACACTTCCCATGCTAAAATACAAAAAGAATGCCGCTCCGACCGGCTGGATTATCTCTGATTGATTGATGGGCCCAAATATAATCTGGGGTCAAACTTGTCAAAAGGTCAGGAGTGGATATTTTCAGACATGAAGGCGTTATTCATGACAAGTTCCAAGATACCCATGAACGAATCCAGATGATGGTACAGCACTTCCTTACCTCGTCATTCTGCAGGAATGGAGCTTCCTCCCGAAATCGAGTCATAGGAGGAATGCGAACAAGCCAAAAAAAATCATTGGCGAAGACGGTGGATTCTTCATGACGCCACGAATTAATGCCACGAATGAGCCATGCCTCCTGGTCTACTAATCTCCGAAAGATGGCGTATCAATCTGTCAGCCTCCCAGGTCGATTTAAAAATAGAATACTGGAAACGCATCGTGCACCTATTTGGAAACGTATTGCACGTCGAATGGATGCCATACAGGCCAGTAAATGTACAAGGGGCATGGATAGACCGGCATCACTATTTGCGAGCTGAAACTGCAAGACGGATATGTGATCCAAAACACTTACGTTCCCATGCCCATGCAAGAACCCCTCATTGCCAATAATGCAGATTCTCCGCCAGAAGAGCCACCGGGAGAAAGATCAAGGCTGTACGGACAACATACGAGATTCTGCAACAGTTTGAAATCTCACCAGCTCCAAGGTCGCGCAAAATATTAGCAAGGGAGTTATCTTCGGATGATAGCTCGAGGGTCGACAAGAAACCACTGATACCCCAGCAGCCTGTTATAGGTATCGAATCCTAGGCGAGGAAAAATAAGACCACACGGAAAAAATGCCAGAAAAAATGCACCTTGAAAGAGATTGGCAATCCATACAAGGGGTAAACCGTTGTTTTGTGCGTCTCGAAGTAGGAATCGAGTTCTTTGACTCGCTGTATACCTTCATCGAAGAAGAAATTTGTCAGATATGCAGTTAGTTGATGCGCAATAGCAGTAAGCGACCCCGATGCGATCTTTGATAGAGCGTCTGTCGCATCCAGCTCAGTGATAGCAAGTTCCACTTTTGTGAGAATCACACAAGTCTCTGGTATCGAAGTGACGTTGAGGGGTGGGTCCCCGAGAAGGGATTTTGGCAAGCGATATTCAACTGGGATCTGATTTTCCCGGTGAAACAACTGGGCCGAAACCAGTTGTTTAAATTGAGCGTTGCCAGTGGAACCCTGTGTCCTGAGGGGAATTGACATGGGGGTAGTATAATGCGAAAATCAGGGATACGACAGAACCAGTTATAGGGCTTCTCAGGTCATCTGGTCTGAATTCTGGATCCTGATGAGATAATAGTCGGAACGCCCGTCAGCCTGAAACTGACTGGCATTAGAGAGTTACATACAGCAATTTTGTCTAACTTACATTGACGTCGGCCAACAATCACATTTAGTACTTAATGTTGCAGTGCCGGACTGGTCTTAAGTTCCGCATGATGCCCTGTCGCTGTAGTTGACCGTACACCTCCAACGGAATTACTTTTAAGGTTTAGTATTGTTATTATCTCTTTCATCAAGTAACAAATAAACTTCAACCGTTAGCTAGAGTTCCGCCTGCATGCGACGAACCTTGAGAGATACAGAGAAACGTCGTAAAGCGCGCAAAGTACTCACCTGCCAACGGAGGATCGGAACAAAAAGGAAAATATTTCAGGAACTCCAGTCAGCGAATAGGTTTCCGTCGCTGCTGTTCAGAGCGCTGTTGCTACCTAGCAAATCTAACTCCTCTATGGAAGAGCGAATCTCTTGACTTTCTGAGCAGCCAAAAGATGTTGCAGCGATCGTTGAGTGTGAAGACGGAATTGAACGATACGGCGACTGGGTCCGTACTACTTGATGAGTGCGCAGCACCGTCGGCAACCTTGAGGTGGGTGTTCAATTCCGTCGTCGTCGTCGTCGTTGTAGTTCCGGGCGTGCTGTTGTGTGCCGTCTTCACTAAGACGTACTTCAAAGGAATAGTGAGGTCTTGCCGAGTGGCTGGAAAAAGCGAAGGTCGAGCATTGAGTCAATACTGTGAAATTTGCACGAGTTGAAATTAAAAGAAACCGAGAAGTAGGTCGGGAATTGAAGTCTATGACGTATGTACAGTATTGTACGTCTGACTTTGAGGAAATCATAAGAATACAATATTGATATTGATATAACGTCTTTTCCTGAAGCTTCAGCTAAGCCTTGATAGTCCGTTCGATGCTATCCACTGTAGCCAAGACTATACCATCGTTGAAGCGCGGCGTCGTGACCTGCAAGTTGATTGGCATATCGGCGGACACCTTGGGTCGGTCTATAGGAAATCCGCAAGTCAGAAATCTGAGCGGCAGCGAACAATAACGAAGACATACATTGCTGGCAATAGTACACATCGTCAGCACCCATTGGCTTCAAGAATGTCAACAACCGGGTTTATGACTAGCCCCATCGATAATACGGCCCCAGAGTAGTTAAGCAGGTTCCATGTTGCAGTGTATCTGCAATTATGTCATCAGACGTGGAGTCTTCTATGCAGTTAATGGCAGCCTTATTTCCAGTACCGAGCAGTGTCGTAAAGAGACGGCAGTACTATGTATGTGGACGACAGCAAGACGTCGGTGTATAGCCCTCGCCAGTACTGCAGTTACGCATGGCGAAAGTCATCACGTTTGTAATGCAACTAGTTTCTGTTCGTGAGCGTCATGAAGAGTGTGGCGGTACCTTCCAAGTCTGAGTTGCGTTGAGATTCTTTGTCTAAGTGGGAATTGTTATCCATTTGGTCAGGGAAGAAACCACGGTTATGTATAAACAACAGTCAACAAAGAGGAAAACTTGGTTTGCGCAGATGACGTCGTTACCTCTGGTCGCTCCGCTGTTCCCAGCGGGGAGAGAACCCCTTCCTCCCGGGATCTCAGAGGAAGAACGCGAGCAGTACTTGCAAGCTAAAAAATACCAGTCATGGATGTCCTTTGGCATGGAATCTTGCGCAGCCAAGACAGTCATCGCAGGTGTCGGTGGTAAGTCCCCATACCATCTCATTACAGCGGTGCACTTGAATTTCCCTTCACATAGGACTTGGCATCGGGGCCTTCTTCTCTCTCATGTCGTCGTCCTTTGCTTACGAGGATCCATATTTACGCGCTCAATCACAAGCCGGAATGACCAATACCCAGAAGGCGCGTGAAGTTTTCAAAGATATGGGAAAGGGAATGTGGAGAAGCGGAAAAGGTTTTGGTAAAGTCGGGGCGCTATTCGCAGGCATCGAATGCGTCATAGAAGGGGTAAGTTGCTCCTGCCTCCTTTTGAACGATCACTATCGATGCCGTCGTTTTCAGTATCGAGCAAAAAACGACATGGTAAATCCAGTTGCTGCCGGTTTCGTAGCGGGCGGAATTCTTGCACGTAATTCGGGACCCAAAGCCGTTTTGGGAGGTGGCTTGGCATTCGCAGCGTTTTCAGCTGCAATTGATTTGTTCCTTAGACGAGAACCCCCAGAGTGAGCATGATTACGCTTGTTGTGGAGTGTATCTTCTGACGTCGTTTCAGTGACGACTAACACTACATGTTGAAGCATATAATTTAACTTATCACGATAGTTGAACACGCAACACCTAGAATGTACCTAAATATTTTAAATGCTAATATCACATACCTCCACTCTAATCTAGCCCCCCAGCTCTATTAAGGGCTCAACATTCGTAACTGGCATTTATGTCCTCCAACACGACACACGGGCGTGTTGCTATGCGAGAGTACGAGATTTTCTCACATCACCGCATCTACGTACTTATCCAGTGAAAATATGGCTATGCAGATATGATCGTAGGGAGTCAGTCCCGCCGAGTACCTGTTTCGAGCCAGGTCATATGAGAATGATAAATGCTACTAATCAGGGTAACACCTGCCCTTTTTACATAATTACGGCTAGTGCCTTCATCTTAAAGAGCTCCCTCACTGACTCAGGTCGTGAAAAGCACCGATCTGTACCCGCCGCTGCGGAAAGTCTCTTGCGACACATACCAACATAATGGCTTCTACACTGCAAGCTGCTCTTACGAGCGTTCAGCAAAACAACTACCTTACTGGTTTGCTCGTTCGTTCCTAACTGTACCGGATCGATTTCATGCCGCTATAACAGTTGCTATTTTCACTGCTGTCGCATACGATTACGGTGCGAATTCGGCCCATATCCCCCTTATCAATGGACTGATTTCCGCGACGGCAGTGGTCACATCTCTAAGCGAGGTATCTTTGCCACACGTTCTTTTGGGTTTTCCGTGCTAACAATATGTACAGATAGAGTACATTTGGGTCAGTTGAGGACGTCTCTTTCAGTGAGCAATTCTCACGGAATTATAGAGCAGACCGTGGACCAGGGTGTCTAGCTTGTTCTTTCTAGTGAGTGCTATCCTTGCACAACATGACCAATCTGATTGATGTCGTAGATTCGTTATTTCGGCCTTTACAGTTTCATGTGTGTAAATACTCATTTTAATATTAATACTGCGTGCTGATGCCTGCTGCAGAATTCAAGTCCTCAGTGAGTTTGACATTCAAATCGTGACTGGCTCACACAACCGACATGTTCAGTGGGAAGTTCGCTCATATTTGTCAATGCAAGAGTAAATAATTGGTTTGTACTTATAAGTGACAGTGCAACTGATTTATCCTTAGGCGTACGTGTATCGTCCTATTATGGTTATTGATGATCTCAGCCAACTGACACTACTTTTTAAAATAGTTGTAAGCTTACTTTCCGAATGCTCTCGATCGTTCACTCTCATAAAGGTCATCTTCAGGTTTCATGATGAACATCGTCAGCCAATGGACGTGGTTTCTCTTTCTCGCTGCCGCAGATCGTGAGTCCATCTTGTTCAGCAACTCGGGAGATCAAACTGAAAATGGCAAATGCTAACCTCAGTGGTGATGATTCTACGCGTATGGGCAATGTACACTCGGTCGAAGCTTGTCCTTGGCACTCTTCTTTCGATTTATGTCGTGGAGAACGTCCTTAGTTGCGTTGGCGTGATCTACTACAGCATTCCACATCACATGACGGGTATGCGACACATGTCCGATTCTGTGTATATGCACTGACTCACCCCTTATGTAGTGTACCTCACGCAGATCCAGAATTTTTCGTTTTGCTCTCTGGGACCCTCTTGGACGTTGTGGACCAACATCACGAGTGTTTCGCAACTCGTACTGGGCTCAACGATGTTCGTCTTGGTGTTTGTCAAATTCGTAAGGCAATCGTCACAGATCTTCAAGGCAAAGGAGAAATGGCAGGGTAACCGATACGTCAACCTGCTCGTCAGAGAAGGCGTTCTCTACTTTGTCATGTACGTTCCTTTTCTCCATCCTGATCTGAGGACCAAGCACACCCTTTGCCAGCATTCAAGCCTTCAACCTCGTCCTGGCGCTCGCTACCCTGGGGAAACTACCCACAGAAGGACCCGGTTGGGTGGTCGCCACGATCGTTCAATATGTACCCCTGTTCACGCTCGTCCCGCGCTTCGTGATCAACATGCGGGGATTGTACGCACGAGGCACAGTCATCGGCGAGGGGATTGACTCAGCGTTTGGCTTGTCCTCCCGGGTGGAAGACCCAGCAGACGTCGGCGCAATGGTGTTTGCAGAGGCTTCGGAGGACGACTTGGGTTCCGGTTTAATACCGGACGATAGACGTGGTGAAGAAGCGGAAACAATACCGGTAGAGGAAGGATGGATCCAGGAAGAGCACCGCGATGCAGGTCTCGTGTTTGGATAATGTATTATGGATCTGCATATTTGTGGAGTGAGATGTATCTGGCATACATCTCGCCCTTTCAGCGCTCAGAGCATGTATAGCGTGGTATTTAACTGCTGTCACAATGAACGGTAGGGATCTATTGTCCTTTGTACATTTGATTAAGAAGCTGCAAGTCTGCGTCGGCAGGTTGGACCGAGCTTTTTGAGCGAAGCAGGCATGTTATGTAAATGCACTGTCAGAGTCGATGTCGCCACTGTTTTCGAGCACATACTATATTCACTTAACGTTTTCTTGATGTCGTCCAGGAAAACCTGGATTCACGTTTGGGACTACCTAGTACTAATAAAAAAGGATATCAAGGGTATGGTCCGTCTCCCTCATCGAATTTCAATCAGAACATGCCCCGCTTAAAACCCGCAGTCGCTTCAAGGTAGTGACAACCACAGAGCGAGCAGCCGGACGAAATCGGGCGTTCCTAAACCCGTAACAGGGTCCCATCCAACGGTCGCGTTGTACCCCGCCGTACCGCAACCAGGATTCGAGCCTTCAGTGATATCGTTGAACGCCTTAGCAAACTCGGCTGTGTATATCTAGGACGAAATCAAGTTTTCCGTCATGACAATTGTGTTCAAAGACGAATCAAAGCTCACCGCCGGGTTAACGAAGCCGATGGGCTTCTTGCCAACGGCCAATCGCGCATCATTGATCATCGTAAAGAGGGCCCCAGCGACTGGAGAAGAACACGACGTCCCATAGATACGCTGGAATTCGCCATTTACCTGTCCGATCGAGCAAAGAATCATAAATAGAAGGCTACACATCAAAAGTGGATTCCAATCGTACTGCGACAACGTAGTTTGCTCCGTTGACTGCGATATCTGGATATGCCCGTGACTAAAACAATGTTCAGCGCTACGAGCCAAAGAAACCACGAGAAAGAGACCACACTCTTCCAGTCGAATTCCAAATGTTAGCGGGGTAGTCGGGGTAATGATGTGTCAGATAATCGTTCACCGCATCCTTTTGGTACTTGGGCATCGAAAAGTAATTGCTGAATCCGCCTCCAGAGTATATCACTTCCATGCATGCAACCTCGGGGTCGAATACGGTGGCGTTTGAATTCACCATCGTAGCGCCGACAGACGTGATATACGGACACGTCCCAGGGAATGTAGGGTTGAAGATGTTTCCATTGGGAGTTTGGACGCCTTGCGAGAATCTCGTGAATGAAAGCGATAGATATCGAGCGAATAATTCTCACCATCGGGAGTCAGACAGAGGTTTTGACCTCCCGCCACACCATTGTCTCCAGAACTATATAGCATCGTGATACCCATGAGACCAAGTTTAGCATACTCGGCGCACTGCCGCTCAGCGTAAAAGGGCGTAAGATCGGCCTCGTCGTATCCGTATGATGTCGAGATCACGTAGGCAGGTTTTACAGTTCCGCAGGCATTGTGTCCTTTGTAACCGCCAGGCAACGGGTCAGGAAAAACAGCATCTTGGGTGGGATCATCACCACCCTCGAAGGTACAGTAACTACCATCGATGGCATCGAGGAAGTTGTTGAACGATGCACCTATATCAGTACATTAGACGTCCATATCATAGACTAGCAGATTCTCATTCTCTTACTCTCTGGTACATCGCCGGTCTGGTAGAGCGTCACCTGCTGCTTTCCTGTGACCAATGTCATGCCATATTGCAAGTCCAGATCTGACTCCCCATTATAGCCAAAACTCTGATCTGTGGTCTGTGCGTAACCTGCGAATAGACAGTATTATTCTAACGTTTGCACCTGCCTTCGGTCCGAAAAACAGATCCTTACCACCGTCTATCGAAACCAGATAAGGTTCCTTCCCGATAAGGTCTGTCGAGTAATTCTTGGCGAACAGCTGGACATCGCTCTCCAAGTAAGCCTGAGGGGTGTACTCCACTATATTAAAACCGAATAAACTGCACGTAAGCACGAATTGGATGCTTTTGCAGAAACATCCACTTACCGATGCCATAGCTATTGAGGTGCGTTGCAATAGGTTCATAGTGAAGGTTGTAGAGCGTTCGGAGACAGACCGGAGTGATATACTCGTTACACTCCTCCAGCTCGCCAATAATCCCCGAGACGGTACCATCCGTCTTTGGTGAACTGGTTCCGACGCCCGGCTGTCCGATAGCAAGCGCCGGATATGCACCTCCATCTCCAGACCGACGGGCCAACTTGGCATCAAAGTGTACGGAAGGTGTGACAAAGTCGACGTGGGCCTGGACGTATTCTGGGAGATGATATACCTCACAAGCTTAAGATCATAAGAGTATATCCAACCTCGATCAACGTCTCAACTCACCCACGTGCTCTTTGCCAGATATGTGAGTGTAGACGTTATACTCGGTGTTCACCAGTTGTTCCGCTTCCTCGACAGTCGCATCCACTTGGATCCATCCCCTGGTGTTGCTCGTCGCAATCCGCTCCTCATCGATTCCGCTCGTGATAAGCCAGTCGCGGACTGTCGCAATTGTTTCGTCGCTCGGTGAAAACGTACGCACGATGTCACTTGGGGTCCAATGTTTCCCATAGTTTGGAGATTTCGGGTGAGACACATCGTAGAGGTAATCTCCGACGTCTTGTATGTTTCTCTGCTTGAGCGCGAACCGCAATGGAATGATCGAAACCGCGTCATGCCGTCTTGTCAGCCTCCACCCATGGGGAAGATGCGCACGCTTCTCATGCACATTGTAGGGACTCGGAGAAGGTACGGCACCCGAAAAGAGTGCCCAGGAGAGGACCACGAGGGAGATGAAAGAGAGCATCGCGGTGAGGGAAAGCGTGCAAGAATAACGGACTTATACTGCTCAGCATGGTCAGGTTTAAAATCGTGCCAACAAAAAGCGCCAAGGAGGAGAAGCGAGCGAGGATCGTGATTTGGATCTCCAAGTCGCCTCCATGCATGCAAATAGAACAAGAGGAGAACGCCCACAATGTTCTCTCACGCGGGAGAGCTGCCCCCTGGAAGACCCGTGTTCGAGTGATTTGAATGCAGCGCATGAGCATGTCCACATATGAAAATGCCGCTCGAATGGTACCATGTGAGCTACGCCCGTGATGCTCCGCGACTATGGGGCTGAACGTTGATGTCACATGGTTTCTATCTTCGAGGACTCGCATTTGGCATTATTACGCCGAGGCACAAGCGGTCCTGCTAAGCAATGACTGATCTGCTTTAAATAATGACCAAACGAAACCGTTAACGTTACTCACGGGAATCATGGTTATGGAGTGTTACCGGAACCACCACACCTCCATGGGGATGTTTACTCACAGATAAGGATACGGAGCTTCGGCTTGGTCTGCGAGCCACTAGGACAGATGGACATCCCACGTTGGCAAGTTTTAGCGTACTCGCGCGCCCACCGTCGTAATTCGTGTAGAAGACCCAAGTCGTAGTAATGTCGCATGTACCTGTGTAACGATTTGTTTCCATGTGCACCTGGTTGATGAAACTTCCCACGACTCCGACGGCCACAAAAAAAATTAATTCTGAATATCGACGAAGTTGAACACAGGAAAAGGAATGACGGCAGTACTGCCTTTCCATCACACAATCAGATAACGCAAACGTAAACGTAAAATGCAGAATGTGTACAGCAGACAGCCTACTAGTCTCAGACCCTGACCCGGAGAGCCGGGAGAGGGTCAGTACTCGGCTTCGTAGGTCGATCATCGATAACGCTATTCAAACGCTGAACCAATTGTCAGGGGGGTGTGTCGCTCATATAATATATCAGCAGGCTGTACACTGATGCGGCAGGGTGTACGGCCCGGCCCTGGGGTAACCATATCTCGAGTCTCCAGCTCCCTCGGCTCGGCGTTGATCAGTTGGCAAAAGTGAGTCGTTCGGAATGGTTTACCGTGCAGGTAGTAGATGGTGAACGCTTTGCGCTATAGTGAGCCTGGAACCAGCAGACCTACCGTTCAACGCACATGCGAACAGCATTCCGAGAAACCCGCAGCCACCCGCACCCGCACCCGCACATAAGCACAAAGCTACCGTGGAAGTAGCTCGTTTGAGGCATCGTCTCCTTTACCTTGCGGTCACGATCTTGCGTAGACGTATCCCAATCCGTGCTCGAAGCCGTACTCAAATGTAGAACCGCTCAAAGTCCATCCGCCCCCGCCGACGAACGGGTGCCTCAGATCCGTTCCTTCTAGTGTCAAATCTCGGCGCAAAAAGTAAACATTACACGCGCATATGCACACTAAAAGCTCCGTGTGTGACCTAAAGGATCATCATACTACAGCATACAAACCTGCCAGAAAAAATCAATACATTATTCCTCTTCAAAAACCGATCAACCCCTGTATGCGCGTGCGGGCAAACTTTACAATATTGCGAATGAGTTCCATCGTTTCTGCAACGCCCGCGCCTGAAAGTAAGAGGCGCTGTGCCTCCCATTGTATGCACTGAAGAAAGTCCATCATAGACATCACGTACACCTGCGTATATCAAATGAGTGCCAAATCGTCGCTTCGCACGTTTCCGCAAGAGACAACCTCGAGAAAACACGGAACACATACCTGAGGCAGAGGAATTCCGCAGATAAGGATAGAGCCTCCACCCAAGACACCCGACACCGATAATATAGAGTGCGCAGAAATGAGCACGCCAGTTACAGGTAACGGCGCCTTGAACCACCAGTACGCTGCGTACGTTCGGGCAAGGATTGCCGCTATCATCGTCACCGCCTCGTGCAATATAACCTTTCTGGTTGAAGCGTAATGGTGGCGCGCATTAGCGAACAGATGTCCCAAGGTCAGAGCGCCAGAATGCGGCGGCGGCGGCGATGATCTGGCCAACCGCATGGAGAGTTGCTGATACGCCCAAGCCGAATCGGATCCGTATCCCCCAGCACCGCGAGATGGCGGTTGAATCTCGTGCTGGTGCTGTACCTGCTCGTCTTCTCTCTCCGTCCAAAGTACGTCTTGTCCATCAGCTACGTTGCCATCGCCAGAATCACCACAACAGTGTGTTCGGAGACTCTCCACCGTGTCACGCGGAAGGGCGCTAGCAACCTCCCAACCATCTAGTCCGGGCCTGCCCGTCCCAGATGCATCATAACGAGAGATCCTGGAGCCGAATCGTGCCGTCGTGTCATAGAAGAGGGTAGCGAAACGACCAGCGGCGCCAGTGATCTTGTTGAGGGCAACGTCCCCTGTCTCGGCGGAAGCATAGTGATGAAAGAGAACGAAGAGGCCGGCGATGATGTTGAGGTAAAAACTGATGGGGACCCTAGCCATGAATTATTTTAGAGAGGAGGATATGTACAAAGACAGAGGGGACATTGATCAAAGCATAGGCCGAACGGCCAATAAATAATAAATTGCATCATTGAATGCCGACATGCTGACCAATTGAATTCCGTCACACAGCGCGTGACAGTATCAAGTCACGTTCAAAGTAATTACCCTATCGTACGCACACGGCGCTAGCATGTTCATATGGAGGCGGTGCCTCTCCTCGTTCACTCACCAAACCAGATATCAACCGTTCATGCAAATGTGTGCGATCCGCCAGCGAATCTAGCGGCCATATCTCCGAGGCTCCCACATTCGAGTCCGTTGTTAGAGACGTAACATGTTCCAGAATGTCGTCCATGTGGGAGTCCGTCCGCGTCTTCGCTTGGTCGTGCGTTCGACACGGACACAGCGACGCTTCAACATCCTCTCTTGAGCCCAGCAGTGCCTCCTCGTATCGTGGCAGGGCTGCCCATGCCGATGTGCAGCGGCACTGTATGTGGAAAGAACACGAAATGTCACACCTGCTGACCAAGGTACGCGACACTTACCGACAAGATTTGTATGGGCGTAAGTATGAGGATGTCATACAGCTTCTTCCTTCCGACCGTTCCGATCCCGTCCTCCCTTTCCACTCTCAAGACTGTCTTGAGAGTATGACTAACCATGACGTTGCTACCCTTGGCGCGGTTGGAAGGATGCAGCTTCGAGCAGGACTCAGGCACCCTCAGTAGATGGCGAATTGTCCAGGGTCCGAGTCCCATAAAGGAGGATGCCACTTCCCTTTCGTTCTCCCCCGGCACGAGAAACCGATACATCGGAGACCTGCGGAACTCATCCGGCTTGTCCGATGTCAGAGGTAAAATAGGCTCGCTTTGCCTTTGATCGTTGTTGTGCTTCACAGTCAACAACGTGGCGCGCCGTATGGCATCCGAACGTGCGTGCGACTCACTTCGCGTATAGTACTCTGTCCGTTCTTGTCAAACAACCATATGTCAGCCATCCACCCGCCTTTTGACAAACATTCTTACCATCCAAATACACCAGTATGCAGTGCACTTTAGCCTTCACGAGGGGGGTAATGGTAAGCTGGAACGGCATTTGTCCACCGACAGGGAAACCACGCCCGGCTACTTGGATGCGGTATTGCAACTGATCCTCCCACTGTCGCTGCACGTCGATGCCATTCACATCCTCCAAATCATCGTCTCGTGGCACACACACAACAATGACTTCTTTCTGTGCAGTAATCTTTGGCTTGCATGCACTGGGCTGCTTGACCTTGGATTTGACTTTCCATGTCAATGATCCATGATCAGTCTTCATCGTTGGCGACGAGTTGTTTGGTATCGTGAAAAATATTGGGTATGTATAGATTCCTGCATTGTTGTTTGCATTAGGCTACGGGAGAAGATATTTGGCGACATCACCTTGAGGAAATACGACCCAACCATTCCCGTTTGGCTTGATCTCATCCAACAAAGAGTCGTCGGTATCCGTTTCAGGCAACCCATACCTTGCCTCATTAATGCTTGTCTGAACCTTTTCTTTTCCTTTGAACAACGATCGTCCGCGTTCTTCCTGTTCATCCGAACGGGGTCCTGGTTCGTATCGAGGCGACCGAGATCGCAAACGGTCTTTAACTGCATCAAATATCTGGACGACATTCCCAAACGAAAGACGTGAACGCGACCTGCCCCTACGGCCCTGTTCTGGGCTGCGACTGGATGAACTGGCGGCAACACGTGAGAGTCCATAATATGCCACATTGTCGGGACTCAGAACGGAGTCGTCGTCTGAACTTTCACTGTCGCATTCTGGAACAAAGTCCTGCGTCGAGCGCGTGCTGGACGATGGCGAGGGAAGCGAAGCATCAGATGTCGGGCTGCTTGGGGAGTGGAAAGGGGAATCTAGAGCATACGCTCATTAGTCGTCCATCGCGATGCAGTAGATGAGACCCTCACTGGCTAATTCTGTCGCTCTAGGACTAATGGCAATAGGGCGCAGTCTCCTTGTTACGAAAGGTCGCGAAATGGAACCAAAGGAGAAACGCCGCCCAGCTGAATCGGGATAAGGTGGAGCAGGTCCCGTAGGAATCTGATCCTGCCAAGGGTCTCTGCCATCATCGATTCCCAGACTACACTGCCTAGCGCTGGACGATTGAGGGTCGAGGCTGGTACTATGAGTGACTGCTGACGGTACCTCTCCTTCTTCACCGCCAACCCTGTCCGTGTGGGCACCCCCGTCAAGGAACTGCACCTTAGATCTCGTAGATGTGCAAGACGGGGCGCGTTGCAATGGCGCTGTGCCTGCCCTGAACACGAACGACGACGTGGAATGGATGTTGTATCGTTCGGTGACGTCGACAGGGTCGGGTCCGACACCTATATGTATGGCAGTACGCTCAATCAATGGCACAGCAATTGGATCATCGCATACCTTTTGTACAGTGTGTAGACGCCTTTGCACGTAACTTAAGCTCGATGCTGGATACCTTGGTCGGCTTGGCGAGCCGGAGGGTGAGGAGGCCGCGCACAACAGCGGGTGGGTCTGTCTCTGAGCCTTCGGAGGGGATCTCGTGATGGGGGCGGATGGTGTGGCGCGAGGGCGCGCTGCGCAGCGGGACGACGGTTTCGGTCAGCCGAATTGACAAGGCGGTGGTACAGGGAAGCATGGGGACAAACGCACTCGTCACAAGGGCCGGTTTATATGAGTCCGGTGGCATTTTTAGGCTAAAACGGAGATGTGTACCAAATAACGGCTCGATTATCGGATCTAGCGTCGGTGACTTTGATGCACCCCGCCAGGGACACCCCGCATACTCTCAAATAAAGCTAGCTAGTAGTGTTGTGCAGCGAATCAACCCATACCGCCGTCCTTACATGCAATGCGGGGCCCCACTGTAATTTCAAATCTGCGGATGGAAAGTAGCCACAGACATCCTCCTGATGAGATCTTAACCAGCCCTCTGGGCTTTGAGTCAAGCTTTGAGGGACCAATCGCATAAACCTCCCTCGACCCAGAATGTTGGACAAAATGTCAAACTCAAAGTTTGCACAACATTGTGCTCCGTCCGGCGTACGCAAATGTGCGATATTTCACACTGCCTTCCACCGTAACACTGGACGTTACATTATGAAATGCTTTATTCTACAACTACGCCCTAGTCCACAACGGGAATTTAGAAACATTCTCGTGGGAGGATAGGCAGGAATCAATTCAGTCCATGCATATAAATCGTGATGAAGAGAAACAGGGGGCGATCAGAGAAGCAAAAAGCCCATCGCAAGTGCAGCTACACCAAAGCACGAAGACGCGAATATGCTCACTGCATGCGGTTGCGAGTCCCAGGCGTAACACAGGATACCGGCAATAGCCAGAACGAAGCCCGCCGCAGCCAGACAAACACACAGCGCGTGCGTCCGACTCAACAAGTGGGAAGACACGCTCGACATGAATGGCCCGACTTGCTCGATATGCGGTTTAGCCGAAATGACGGGTGGCTCCAAAGAAAAAGAACTTTGTTTGATTGGCAATTTGACAGTACCGTTTTCGGCAGACTTGCGCCTTGGAGGAATATCAATGCCCGTCAGCGTTCTCCCGGGGTCAGCTGCACCTCGCTCGACATCATGGACTGTCGATCGCACAGAGGGCGAGTTTACTATCTTCATGCCCTCCGCAATCATCTCTTCTCGCGTAGCCTCCTTCAGTTTATACCTGATTAAGAGGAAGGCGCCTAGAAAGGAGAGCACGGCTACAGAGGGATTTATGTAAGTTCATTCGAAAACAATTTCGCATATAATACATACCGGCGTACACATGCAAAATCAGCGATCCAAGGAGACAAGCATTCGTCGCCATTAAAATACGGTCACTTGAGTTGGCATCACTTGGTTTCGTATTCACCAACAAGGCCGCTTCTGTCGACGCAAAAAACGTAGTCTAGATGCCAAGGCCTTTATACAAACGAAAAGGACATAAAGGACAAACTCACGATGACGCTGATCAACTGAAGACGCTCCTGCCACGAGTTAACAAGATTCCTCATCGCGCTTTTACGCGCCTTTTCGTCCGCTGCATCTTGCTCCTCCTGCGTCGCTATTGAAACAAAAAGGTCAAGCAAAGCCATCATCTGGAGACACGACGAACATTTCTTCTCTGGTTCACTCATCATCATTATCCCTTCGTCCAAGGCGTCGAAGTCGTGATACCGCATCATCGAGCTCAAGAACCCCGAGCGCGGTGCCGTCTGCGTTCGCAGAGGGGAAGTCATGATTCGGAGCGGTTCTGTAGGTTCTGTAGATGAGTTGTGAGCAGGGGCGACAGCTTGAGAGAGGATTACGAACGGGATGGGTACGTGGGCACAGAGCTCATATTGGGATGCTGTTCACCACGCAGAGACCGCGAGCCGTCGAAGTCGTGAAGAAGAAAAGGAGTTGTGGGCGTGGTCCGTAGGCAATGGCTGATATATAGGTACTAGGCACAAGAGTCAGACTAAACTGGCGAGTCGGTGCGCCAAGAAAACTGTCAAACCAAATATCTGTTTACCGTTCACCCCGGGTCACACAAGGATGGCGCAAGTGGCGGATGCTGGAATGGACTTGGCATGGTTGCGACAAGGTTCCGATGCTCGTGGCTCGGCGAAAAGTCTGTTCCTGGACGGAGTCTGTTAAATAACAGTGGAGTCGTCGAATGAAAACCAGTCCGTTTCGTGGCTGTTATGTATAACAATCGGCAAGTGTCAGCGTCAAACACTGGTGTATGATTGGGTAAGGGAACCCAGGCGGTGCCAATTTGGACTGGCAGTGCGGCGTAACAATCTCCGTGACTTTCAATGGGATTCTTACTGAAGACCGACGAAACCTTCCAGGATTCTTTTGATTCGCAAGGGTGGTTTCCAGACCCAATGCTTGGGATCTCTGATGGGCCAGCCCATGAGCATGTGCTGTATGTAGGGTGTCACATAATGAGACTCGTAATTCTGAGTACAAGGATGCACATGCCTTGTAGCAGACCGGAGGCATCAGTCGTCTGGGCAAAACCCGTTCTCGAAAAGCGACGGCATTCCAAAGTATGGCGAGCCCCCAGTCACCCGCTTTTCAATTCCTGGCGCTCAATCAACATGTAGTATTTACGTTCAAATGTTCAACAATCGTGTATTAGCTCGGTACCACCCTAATAATTTATTGGGGTTCCAGGCATGCATGCCCGTGTCCTCAATGTCGTCGTTGAGGTGGTGATGGCACCAAGATGTACTGGTGGGCTGTGGAATCAATTGTTGTCGTCAATATCATGATTCATTGAAGTGGCTGTTGGCACGGCACGAGGTTGGCATTGTCTTTCCCTCAATGTCGTCGTTGTTGCAGAGGTAAGGGGGACGTCAGTGGCGGGCCAAGAGTGATACCCTTGGCACGCTATTCCTTGTCATCATCATCTCACCATCGCCCTCTTCCTCGTGGTCGTCTTCATCGTTGCTTGCCCAGTGCCCACGCCCATGCGTCGTCATCGTCATCTAGCGGATGGACCTGCCAGTTCCTTAGGAGGCCCAAGGATGGCTATAGAGGTGAGTAGTCAAGGCCAAACCTGTTGAGACGCATGGAGCTTACGAAAAATAGAGAGGCCAAAGCAAGTGATTGGGGGTTCGCCGTACATCTTCGCATTCCATAGTTCTGTGAGCCAAGAAGAAGATTTGCCGGTGATTCAATTTGAACGACAACTGTAAGCTCCGCACGTCCAAGCCCGGTCACTTGAACACGAGTGGAGTCACGGGAAAACACCGGCTGGCGGGTTCTTTCTATGAACCGCACGAACTGTACCCCCCTTTTCTCCGTCCATGAAAACACGCTCGGATGTGATGATGCCCCGTCTAACTCCGAAACGACACAACGTAGTTTTGCGGCAAGTAGCTCCCAACCACTTCAACCACATCGGTCATCTCGACGAACTACTTCTGCCAACTATCAATATAGTAATTACTCGCCGACACGGCCCCAGGCCGGCAGCGAACTGCCCACATTTTTGACCCAAGGTAGTTTCACGAGGGTCGGAGAAAAACACGTCGAGTGTACATATGCTTCACGTTCTCCATTTCACACCATGTGGGGCAAATCGTTTGATTTAGTCCGCATCGGATGAGTAATGTCCCTTCGAGTCGCATAATGCACTCATCGTCATACACGGTGCGTCAAAATGAGCACCATTATTTTATGTGTCTAACATTACTATCTCAGACTTGTGTAAATGGCCTCACGCTACAATATCTTTGGGGAATTTTGATAACAATTTGAGCAAGCCCTTGCAAGCGCGCAACTCCCGCTGGAACACCCGCCTCCCACGGGATATAGGCGCCCTATCGACAATCTAAACCAGTTCTGGTTGCCTTCCCTTTGATGAACAGCCTATGTAGCGTCGCCTCACTAATTCAGCAATATTCAGTGATACAACAAATATCGGATCAAATACTTCGGACGTAATGTCTCAATCCATCAGCCTCGAGGCTGTTATCCATTGGGCATCGCATACTAAATATATGGATATCCCATACGGGCGTAATTCCGCCATATTATCGAGCGTACCATGCTGCCCAGCTTTGGTTGTCCCACCAGAGTTTGCATAAAACCCTCTTGTTAATCTCCGGATGGAATCAAGCCACTTGCTCGATCATGCGAGCCCTCTTTCCGTTCACAATTCTTGGTCTTGGTCTCCTCGCCGCTGCGGGACCGGCTCTCTCTCCTTATGTCCTCCATGAAAAGCGCACTCATGTCCCTGCGGGATGGACGATAAAGCACAAGCATGAACTCGGCACGACCCTTCCTTTGCGCTTTGCCCTGACCCAGAGAAATATCGATGACATCGGCAAATATCTTATGGAGGTATCGCATCCCGAATCCGAGAAGTACGGGAAGCACTGGTCTGCGGGTCAAGTCTTGGATATGTTCGCACCCAGCGATGAGACGATCGACGCCGTTCGATCGTGGCTCTTGGAGAGTGGTATCGAGGGCAATCGTATTCGTCTGACTAAGAACAAGGGTTGGATCGAAGCGACTACGACGGTGGAGGAGGCAGAACGACTCCTTCAGACTGAGTATATCGTCTACAGTCATGCCTCTGGAAAAGAGCACGTTGGTTGGTCGATTTTGCGGACACCATGTAACGCTATGCTAATGTTCGGACACATAGCTTGTGATGCTTACCATCTCCCTGCGCACATTGCGCCTCACGTGGACTTTGTCACCCCGAGCGTACACTTTGATGCTAAGCTGACGCGTCGTGGTGGTACCAGCGAACCTACTCGTCAAAAAGCTGGACCCAAGACTACGGGCAAATTGCAGAGTTCAACACCTACTGACCTTTCGACATGCGACGAGACCATTACGCTTGACTGCTTGCGTGCGCTCTATGCAATTCCCGAAAACCCAAATTCGACCGTGAACAATACCTATGGAATCGGTCAGTGAATAGCTGGTTCAATGCGATATCTGACTGAAAATGATTTGATTTGCAGTGGAGTACACCCCGAACGCTTACCTTCAGGCTGATCTGGACATGTTCTTTGGCAACTATTCTCCTTCTCTCCAAGGAAGGTCGCCAAACGTGATTTCCATTGATGGAGGTAAGTGAATCTTCCACAGGACGGTGCCGTTTTCTCACCATCGGCTCAGGTTACGCACAGACCGAGTATCAGGGTTTCGACTACAATGGTGAATCCGACCTCGACACTCAGTACAGCATGGGTCTCGTCGGGCCAGCCCAAAACATAACATTGTATCAAGCAGGTGATATGATAGAGGGTCAGTCATAGATACCTTACATTCTGTTGAAGCCAATACTGTCTCCCAGGTGCCTCATTCAACAATTTCCTTGATGCAATCGATGGCTCTTACTGCACCTTCGAAGGCGGCGACGACCCGACCTATGACGCTGTTTATCCTGACCCTGCTGCCGGCGGATATAAAGGTCGGCATACATTCCAACGCACTTGCTTTTCAGCGTAACTGACCAGCATACCGTCATCAAGGGCCTCTCGCATGCGGCACTACTTCGCCCACGAACATTATCTCTACCTCGTACTCGTACAACGAAGCTGACCTCACGCCATTCTATACCGCTCGCCAATGTACCGAGTACGCCAAACTTGGTCTCATGGGTGTCACTTTTCTATACAGCTCTGGCGACTTTGGCGTCGCCGGGTATGGCAATATTTGCTTGGAAGCCAACGGTGAGCAGACCACTTTCATCTCTTGTACAACGTCGCGCTTAATCTCGTGTTGATGGCTAGGAACTCAATCTGCGAGCGGAACCATATTTAACCCGACTTTCCCCGGAACATGTCCTTATATCACGTCCGTCGGTGCAACCATGATCCCGTCTGGCTCCACTGTCACCGATCCCGAGACAGCATGCGAGGAAGTCATCTACTCTAGCGGTGGATGGAGCAACTACTTTGCGATGCCGGATTACCAGCAGTCGGCGGTCGAGTCCTACCTGACCAACTACTACCCCAACTACCCGCCTGACATTTGGAACTCGACCGGAAAGGTATTTACATTTTCGCGTCTCGTTTCCAGTACACAGGAAGCTGATAAGAGATAATAGTCTCGTGCTTTCCCCGACATTTCCGCCAACGGAGCCAACTACGTCGTTGCCGTACGTTGCCTATCGCTTTGTATCTGAAAGAGGCTCACACGTTCAACCACTAGGTCGACAGCGAATTTTATCTCGTCTATGGGACCTCTTGCTCCTCGCCAGTAAGCGGTGCGATCTTCACCATGGTCAACGATGCGCGTCTCGCAGCCGGCAAGTCGACCATCGGCTTTATTAACCCCACGGTCAGTCATTAGGTCATCCCCCGATGTTAACCCCATAACGAGGCCTTGTTAGATCTATTCCTCTTCGTTTGCCAGTGCTTTCAATGATATCACAACGGGAAATAACCCAGGATGTGGAACCAACGGATTTAACGCCACGGTCGGTTGGGACCCTGTGACAGGTCTTGGAACGCCCAACTTCCCCAAACTGCGTGACGCTTGGCTTGCGCTTCCTTGAGGGGTCCAGGAGCGCCAGTTAAGCCTTATAATTATCATATTTAGCTCTGGATGTGCCTAGTTTTGGTGGAAAGCTCGAGTTGCTCCTGCCACAGTCTATTATTGATAGTGGCTGTACCCTGAAATTAGACAGACCACATTTTGAATGCTTGAAAGTGTGGTAAATGCATCTGCACTGTCCATCGCACATCAGAAGGCACCGAAAAGAGACTCAATGTACACACATATCAACTAGTCCCGTGACCACGCACGCGGCCACAGCGACCGCTATTTGCGAAGCGCAGCTTGAGCAGCCTCTGCCAAGGACCGTTCTCGAGCCTCTTCTGCTTCCTTTATAACAGTCATCGGCGTCAGGTCAACTTGGTACTCTGCGAATAAGACTGCTACCTCAGCCACTTTGCGCGCCTTGGCTTCAGTATCTCTCAGTGCGAGTGCCTCATAGTATCATCATAGCCTTTAGTATTGGCCTGCGATGTCACGATGCGAAAGCGAAAGACATACCTCTAACGTGTAGCAATCGGGCCATATGACGGGCAAGGGATACAAAATATGAAGACCATGAAATAAACAGGTTTAGGTATCCATAAGAGCAAATCCACGACGTCAGAAAACACGAAACGAAGGCGCGAATGCATAGCAGACCTTTGCCTTTGGTCATGACATGGTCGTGAACGGAGTAGCCCAAATAGATGCCATATAAACTGAGCGCCGCGAGTCCGGTGACGAGGGATCGGTGGAGCACGTCGGCGAGGGTGAGCGGCGTACGGTTGTAACCGTATTTTGGCTGCTTCAGACCAAGAAATGTGAACAACCTGAACATGTCTGCGCCAAGTGTGATTCATCACGTGACAGTAAATGATCGGAGTTCGAATGGCCCTGATTAGTCAGCTAATTGACCTTTGTATAGTCACGCGTCACGCCCCTATATAAATGTGGCGGGCTGTGTCGTTCTCATCGGTGCACTCAGACCTACTTTCTCTATTTCAACGATGGTGCAGACGAGAGGCGTTACGTTGAAACTGAAGCAGAATGAGCAAGACGACGACAGCGACGGAACCTTCGAAGACGACGGTACTGTCGAGCAAGTTCAACTTTCTACCGATGATGAGTCTGATGACTTCGAAACGCCACCACCGACGAAAAAACATCGCGGAAAACGCGCCGGAACAAAGAAGACGTGTCAAGGAGAACCGTTCAACCCGGCCCGCCTGAATCTCGACGTTTTATGGCATGTACGTACCGTTTACTTTCTCGTTTTCATTGGATTTGCTAAAGCCGCGTCAACGCTAGGTGTGCTCTTTCTTAACTCCTATGGATATCCTAAATCTTGCGCGTACCTGCAAGTATTTTCGATGGATTTTGATGTCCAAATCATCGATATCCATCTGGAAGATGGCTCTCCATGAAGTCGAGGGCCTGCCGAATTGTCCAGCTGACTTGACCGAACCGGAATACACAAATCTCGTCTTTAATCCTCGTTGCCACGTATGTACCATCAACTATGACATTTTCACATGCTCTTAAGTGTAACAGGGTTGTGGAAAGTACAGCCCTGCCATTTTCTGGCACATACGGCGAAGATATTGCCCGGGATGCAGACACGAGCGGTATGATTTTCTTTGGATATATCACTATTGGCTGTGCTTACAAACAGACTTAGGCTTCTCGATATCCATTCCATCCCTCACCATATTTATAATGTGATGTGGCAACTTGCGGAAGACGTGTCTTTGAGCAAAGGAAAAAGTGTGTGCTTTGTATCCTTTGTTCCCGGAGTCGCGTTTTTAGACCTACGTTTCTAGGGGACATGCGGTGTGATAAAGATCGGGTAGATTCTTGGATTAAAGAGTACGAACAATGCTCCGACAAGGAAAAGTTTCTTGAGGACAAGCGGAGGTATAATTGGGACATAAAAAACGTTTGCTCTCTTTCTCTTATCTCTTTGTAGTCGTTCTAATGAATGTATCACAGCATGCTGATGACTGTGTGGAGTGGCACAAGCTGGTAGCATCAAATCGCAAAAGCGAGTTGAGAGCACGTCGTCAGAAGCGAGCCAATAGGTTAGTCTTTTTGCTGTTATTGACGATCAGAGTCGTTATATCTCGGTGCAGTATCCTCGAACGCCTCGAGAAGCTTGGGTATAAGCGCGAGATTGATCACTACGGTCCTGACCATTTCTGGAGATCCCACAAATTGACGTCCAAATCGCTTACAGATGAAGGTCAGCCTTTTAGTTCATATTTTTTGACTTAAATTTGAACTTATATGACAGAATGGACACGAATGTTACCTGAGTGGCTCGCAACTATGGATAAATCTCGACAGCTGCGATTGGAGAGCACTGTATTCCGATCGCGTCGACTCAAATTGGAAATCGAATACAGACGCTACATAGCGCGCTGTTCCCCAGAAGCACTGAGTTTCGATATGCTCCCCCACGTATCTCGCCTTGCTCGTTTCCCTCCTTTTCAAGATATCATTGAAGCTCCTGAAGAAACCACACTGGATGACAGCAGCCCATTTGTATCTGCATTTGCACATTTACCCCCGTTAGTCAACGAGTGGAGGAAACAAGTCGAAGCTGAGCTCGCTGGTCTGGTGAAAATTCCTGGTTTGGCTTCAGATGATGCTGCCTGTGATAATACGTCAAACCAAACGGACTCGGACAAATTGCAACTAGCCTGTGCTTTGTTTTCTGCAGGTTACAGAGGGGTATTTACCTATCCAGAAGTGCTTCTCGTATGCGCGGTCCAGGACTACTATGCATGGAGATCCGATGGGTCTACGAACTGGGGCCAATTTGGCATTGCTTTCTTCGATGAAGCTCCGTATGTTATCCGTGCTTGCGGGTTGGATCCAAGTGTGGCCACCACGGATGATATGGACCGCCGGAATGCTCGATTGAAGTGCCTGTGTTGCAAGACTCCGAACCCTCTTGTCATGAACTGGAGGACGGCGGTATGATACTTCCTTTCTCGAGAAAAATATTAATGAGGTTGATTATTAAATGGTATACAATAGGTAGTGCATGCTTATTCACGTCACCGTAGCTCTCCAGGGTTAATAACTCTCTCAGAGTCACCACGCTGGCAGCTCGTTAGCAATGAATGGGTTCATGCGATCCAGACTACCGAAATTGTTGACTTCAACCCAGCCTCAAGTTTTCTTTTTATACGCTGTCTGTTATGTTCGCCGTGCGTTGGAGCTGCAATGCTTGATGGCGACCTGAGAATACATCTCGCCAAGTACCAGTGAGTACTTTGTATATCGTTCTCAAGTGCAAAGGGTGGCACTCATAAATGTCCAGTCAAGTGAATTCGGGAGAAGGAAAATCAGGGGTACACTACGCACTCCTGATGGGAATCAAGGATCCTTATTCGACCTATGTGGAGATGGTTGAAGAAGGGGGGGAAGTGACATTCCGGAAAATAACTTCCGTCTTTGGAGAGCCACGCGATCTAGACGATTAATCTAAGGTTCTTTCTAGCATCACAAGAATCTGGGTACCATTTGACTCGATTTTAATCCGGCTTATCAGTACAAAAACAAAAGTTTCCAATCTGCTTATTTGCGCTACTCCAATTCTTCGTCGGCCACGGTAAATTCCCCAGGCTATAGATACTTAATTGTACCTTTTTCTTCAGTGATGTTCACACTGACATGGATCGCACGTCTGATTGCATCGTGGTAGGTGGGGGACACGCAGGCGCATCTGCCGCTCTCTCGGCGGTTGAAGTGGGCTGCAAGGACGTCTTGATCGTCGAGAAAGCGCCCCGAGAGTGGGTAGGCGGCAATAGCTATTTCTGTCGGGATTACACAAACAATGAGCGCACTCAAACAGAGACGAGCGATGCTGGATTGACATTAGATAGATCGTATACCTAAATACATGATACTCACCTGGATTGACAAGGGAAACTCTGGCGTTTCCCGAATCAACCCAGGACTTATATACTACGAGCCTCGTGTCCATGACTATTCTAGAATGTCCGTGACTCGACCATGCGTGACTCGACAATGTAACGGAAAAGCGTGAAAATTCCTAACATTTCACGGCAGGACGATCTTTAACAGTGAGCGCCTGAATTACTAGAGCGCAGAAAATATAGATGTGTCTCTGACGGTATATAGTGTATCTGACCCAAATGTATAAATTTCTGCTGTCTTCAAGTTCCTCGTACATACTTTTACGTCGCAACCAATGTCATTCTTATGCTCCGAGTCGTAGATCAGCAGAAAAATGGAGTGAAATGAACTCTACGTTTTAAAGTGTAGCATCAAAATTGATTCACATCAACTTGACTGCCTGGCAAGACCCATGGCAATATCATGACATTGATTTCCACTCAGTCCATAACAATAGTGGCGATGAGGCGCAGGAATCGCAAGGCGCGCCCGACACCACGACGACAACGGAAATGAGGAGGAAGAGGATGGGGAAAGGGCGGAAAGATGCGCCAAAAACATCGCTGACATTGGAAGTTGAAGTGGAACTCCACCAAAAGTTTCCTTAGTAATAGTACAAGACAGTCAACCTCTCGGAAGAAAAATGACTATAAATGACTCCTAGTGAAAGAGATGTTCTACGAGGTAGCGGTTCAAGGAACATTTGTGGAATGCCGCTACAAACGTGAACGGTTGGAATAAGACCACCCGGGCCCCGAAAGGAATCCTATTGACATCCAGTATCTCACCCAGTCATCCACTTCGACATCCCTAATCGCCTGCATGTTATTCAACGTGGAACAAATGCGTCTTGCCTTAGCGGTGCTGAAACTAGGCAACCCTGCCTCTTCCGTTGTATCAGTCTTGTGTTGCGCGCCTGAAAGTACCCTTTGGTCACCCTGCTGTACCCAATCTCTCACTATATGGAAGAACGCCAGCAATTTGACACCCGGCTAACGGAAAATACAAACAAGGATCGACGACATGTCAGCAAGTCAGAGAAATTCATAATAAATGACTTACGATCTTCATCAAGTCGTCTTTGGACGAATATCTAGCCTTCTGCTCCAATAATGCCAACCAGTCTTTGAACGGAACGAGATGAGTTTTATCTTCCCCCTGGAGTATCTTGTGTTTGATTAACACACGTCGCACGGACATTATTAAGTCTGCAAACGGTGCACCGCAAGGGTTGATGATGTGAAGAACTGGCGGCGGTGCCTCTTTGGAAGAAGCAATTTCCAGAATGGCAGAAACACAGTCTTCTTCACAAACCCAGGAGGCGGCCTAAAAGATTACGATCATGGTCACGAGAGAATATAGAATCAGGGGCCCATCGGACTAGAATGGCTGAAATATGTTGATCACTTACACCTGAAAGTGTGGGAAGAGCACCAAGAGCAATGCTCGACTTGACTAGTATCGGAAACCAATCGCTCGTGCTCCAAGATTTACCGGTAACTTGGTGAATGCGAAGAGACGTGGCGTGCAAACCACTTTTTGAAATGATCTACCAGTCCTACATAAGCACATGTCATCCATCAAATAATGGACATAGAGAACTCGCCCGCTCTGCAACATATTTGGATTCTCCATAACCCATTCCGACTGCAACGGAAGGGTCAAAGAGAACTTCCTCTGGGATAGGTCCATTGGAATTATCCCAAGCCTGTACAGCAAAGAGAGAAGATGGGAAGAAAAAGCGGATGTTTTCTCTTTGAGGTGAATCCAGGCATAGGTTGAGCAGATTCCGCGTCCCCCGAATGTTGTCCTCAAAAAATGACAGCTTCTTTCTGTAGTCTGCATTCCATGCACAGTGTATAAGTAATGTCACAGAGTTGCGGATCTGAAGACAGTTTATTAGGTCGACGTGCATGCCTAAGAGGGATGAATCGAATCTACCTCTTCGTACTTTACCGGGGGCAGGCCACACTTGTCCAAGAATGCGTCCGCTTCAATGTAAACAAGCTTGTTCGAGTCCAGCAGATCGACTGGGAGACCCTTTTCTCTGAAAGCCAATTCTTGACGTTCCTTGACAGATTTTCCGGGAGAAGGACGATTGAAGGCGTAGATGCACTGAACTGCTGGACGTTTCAGGAGCTCCAAGAGCAAGACAGAACCGAGACCACCCGTAGTTCCGGTGAGTAGTACAACAGCAGGTTCGATCATGCGGCTGCTTGGTAATACGCCGTCAGCAGGCCCATCTAAGCCAACGGAGTATCTCTCGATCATAGCACCCATGGCTTTCTTGTGTTTCTCGACGAGAGTAGGAGTATCGTGAGCCATTGCTGAGAAGCGGCGTACTAGGGAAGCCGCACGTTGAAATTTTTGAAGAGCCGGTGGTGTTTTATAGATAACAGAACGTATGTTAACCGTAACAGACTCGGAAGCCGCGGGTAACCGGGGGCTTTGTGAGAACCTGAAACCATTTATACCTAGCGACTGTGTTGGGCCCGAAACGTTGCGATTTTCTCTTCCGTTGTCAGGTTTTCGAACTCACTTCCGACGATTCCAGCTCCAGGTTGGTTTCGATTCTAAATTAATTCTGATGTTTCCGGATTATGTGAATAGAGCGTGCTGATCGATATGCCCATCAGTTGATTGAATAATACAAGAGTGTCAGTGCCACAGAAGCTTGGTCAACACCGGCAGATGTGATTAGATCTATCATTAAAAAATGGGTCAGTGGCACGGCACGTCTGCAATTATGACCGCGTACCAGGTCAGCCAAGCCTTCAGCGAGTACTTGGGCAGTCCTTCACATCGTCCTATTCCCAGCCTGATTGTGTCACGAGACTGCGTTTCTCCTCTTGCTCGAGAACCTCGGAGAATGGAGAACTGAGCATGAGTGAGATGCTCGCAGGGTGGAGAACCACGCGAACGTGCTTGGCACAGAAGATGTGGTCGGTGATATGGAGCGAGGGCAATATAGACACGAAGCTGGGCGAGATGCTCGTGATACTCGAGAGCGTCGCATTAGCACGATGAGACGCAGACGCGGACGTGGACAATGAAGACGGGGACCCAGAGACGGGTAGTGATGTCGTTGATCTGGTTGATGTTGAAGGTGGAGACACTCAAATGCGGTGAAAGCGGGATATGCATTCATGAACTCGCCCCTCCGCGATCAATGCCGATGAGTTTTAACTTGCTCATCTCCGAGGGGAGTATACCATTGGTGACCGTCGGTATGAGAACTGGAAAGGGAGCTATGGGAGGGTGAGAGGGAAGGCAGATTCGGCGTTGCGTTGGCATTGGTGTGGGCGTGGACAAATCACAGGGTTGACTTGGACTCAAGCAGTTCGTCGAGCACTTCTTTTCGATAGTGCTCTGCGGCGGTCTTGGCAGCAGACGTGAACTGATCGAAAGAAACCAGCGTGAGATTGTTCGGATACTGGGGGCGTTGCGTGGGGCCAGGGTAAATACCTCCGCTGGCATCGAGATCGTGCGAGAGTACGCATACGAATGGGCTGAAGTCTAAAGAGCCTTGGGTCAGCTTGTATGGACGGTGAATGACATCAGGATATGGCGCTGAGGTAGTTCAGGTTGAAATTGTGGGGCCGTATGGCAGCGAAGAATCTGGAAAGGGCTGAGAAGATTGCGTAGACATCTGCTTGAAGAAGTAAACGAAGCTGAACGGGTACATACGCACTAAGGCCATCAGCAAATTACAGCTGTTTCTGCATCAGCCAATCGTCCCAAACCTAGTAGCATCTAGTAAGCCGTGGAAAAATCTAGGTAGCCTTTTAAACCTAGCAGGATATGGGTGAGAGTGGACCGAATCTTTTGCTGGACCAAGCTAGATCTAGTAGGCGCTAGCTAGGACTAGCAAGCATGGCTTGCGTTCGCACTAGACCTAGCACGAACATGACCCATCCGTCACAGGTCTTGCAAGACCTTGCACACATATGCTTTAATT